>CANUEP010168201.1:0-14805 GCA_947857235.1 Jatropha podagrica
ATATATATATATATAGATATATATATATATATATATATATATATATATATATATATATATATATATATATATATCCTCAATCTGGTAGTTCTCGATATTCCAGCTTATTCGGTAATTTCGGTTATCCGAGTAATCTAAAAATCGAAAATGATGAGAAACAGTTAGAGGGTATTAATATTAATTAAATGTAAATTAAAGTATTTATGAATCAATTTGAAAGATTAAAGGGAATTGAAAATGAGTTAAAGAAGAATGATGACCCGGTAAAGCACAATTTTGCCTAGAAATCTCGAAAATTGGTAATTCTAATATGATATTGCTTAAAAAGGGGGCTGCGATTATTAAATGCACTTGGTTTAGACATAATTGGGACTAAAATAAAGTAGTAAGAAAGATTTAGGTGTAATTGTAAGAAAAGAGAATCAAAGGAAGGATTAAGGTGCAAAAAGACAATTAAAGGACATGGAGGGAATTACGATGAAAGGGTTTTGATTGCACCTATTTAAGATGACTCATCAAGCACCTCTTGCTCATTTTTACTATCCATGGTCGAAGCTCCATGAAAAGAGGGAGAGAATTCATACGGTCAAGCTTAAAGTGTATGATTTCTAAAGAATTTTCAAGTGATTCTTAATGAGAGGTTAGTTATTTTATCTTTCTCTTTCTTTTCCATGATTTAATTTTTGAATTTCATAAACTTTGGTATGAGACGCTTGCTTATTGTTGCTAACTTAATGAACATAAAGTGATTAAAAGTGTTTTTAAGATAATTTAAGAAGAATGGTTGAGTATGAATTTGATGTCAATTTTACATGATTGACCAAATTAATTAGTTTAACTATTTGATTGATATTCTATAGATTAGATATTAGTAATATATATAAAGATATCATGCAAGAAGTATATATAAAGATATCATCCTCAGGGATAGGGGGATTGAATTTTAGCTTTAAATCCAAATTGTATTGTTTAGAAATTAGATGAAAACCATTTTAGTTCTAATTAATTAAAATGCTACACAAGCAAATACTATTGGTTGAAATCAAAACAATATAAATCTATGTTTATCAAAATAAGAAAGGAACTAGTGTTGGGATCAACACCATTGAACAACATTATGGTAAAAAATTTCCTCTTTCAATCTATGAAGGAATGCATCTTGAAGTGGGATGAATCCATTTAATATTTATTTTTGACTTATTTTTATTCACCAAACTTAACGTTTTGTTTGTATTTTTTTAAGGAATTTTTGTTTGCAAGTCAGTGTCTGGCATGCCCTAACTGTGCCAGACAACACGCCCGTGCCAAGAGAAAGCCAGATTTTGCCTTTGCTAGTCAGTGTCTAGCACACCCCAGCCATGCTAGACGGCACGCCCGTGCCATTTCAAGCGAGAAAATAACATCCAAGGGTCAATGTCTAGTATGCCCTAGCCGTGCCAGATAACATGCCCATGCCACTCTAAGCAAGAATGAGGCTTTACAAGTCGGTGCTTAGCACTCTCGTGCTCACCTCTAGCGTGCCCATGCAAAATCTGGAAACACAAAAACAGACCGTGCTCATCTAGCACACTTGTGCCAGGTATGCAAATTTTCCTTTTGAATTATAAGTCAGTGTCTAGCATGCCCGTGCCAAACACCCAGTATGCCTGTGCTACATCGTGTTCAACAAATTAAAAGCCAGCGTTTCAGTTCCAGCGCAAACCCTACCCCTCCTTTATAAACTACCTCAACCCACTCATACCCTTCTCTCAAAAATGACACCCCCACCTTCCTTTAACATTCTCTAATTTCCATTCTTCTTTTTCTTCCTCCATAACCACCTCACTCAATCCTTCTCTTCCTTCTTCCACCACGCTGCCAAGATATAAAAGAAGCAGATCTATCGTATCCTTGGCTGCAAGAGTTCGGCCCACGCCATCTTCGGCTCCACCACCGCCACCTCCACCCATGGGACCACCTCCTCCACCATTTGAGATTGGATCAAACGAGAAACAAGAAAGGTACAACAAACTCTCTCTTCGTCCCATTCTCCCCAATCGTTTTATAGATGAGCAAGCTTTAGAAAAAATAAATCTTAGGAATGCTGTTGTAGAGCCTCTTAAAAGGATTGGGTGGGAGAGATTTATTTCCATGAAAGATTTTGTTTATGCGCCCCTAACTTTGGAATTTTTGAGTTCTTTTTCTGCCACTATTTTTCCCTTTCCTGAAGAATACCCTAGCAAAATTAATTTTAGGTTTTTGGCAGAAATTATGAACTCCTAGTAAATGAGATTAGCCAAATATTTGGGTTCCCAACTGAGAATGCCATTAGACAAATACCCAAAGACTTTTCAGATCCTAGGACAGGGACCGACCTAAATGGGGAAGTTAATTACAACCCTAGAATATCAAAAGCTTCCCACTTATGTAATCCATCGTATCGGTACATTCACAAGTTTTTGGCTAACACCATTTTTGGTTAAAATGAGAGTGATAAAGTGTTGGGATTAAATGAGTTGTACTTCATTTGGGCGATAAATCAAGATATTCTTCTCAATGTGGGTTTTTGGTTATGCCAATGATGGGCTAAAATTGCACAGGCAGATAAAGGGGTTGTAATGATGGGATGTTTTGTAACTAGCATTGCTACTTACCTACATGCATGGAACCCAGCTCGACCTGTGTATGACATTATAGGAGGTGGGAAAGGAACTAGGCTTGATTTAGATGTCATGTTACATATGAAGCTTGTCGAGAGAATAGGGGATACATTCCGTATTGTGGGAACCCAGGAAGAGAGGTCGTTACTAATAGTGGAGATGATGAGGGAGATCCAACTAACATTGAGGAGGATCAACCTCCTAGTTTTGAAACATTTACTGGTGCTGAAACTTCTAGAGTAGGCCCCTCTTTTTAGTGACAATTCGACAAGTCCAATGAAGAAATACTTGCACGCTTGATGTCTAGAATGGACATGGTTGATGCCCGATTCCATAGGATGGAAGCTATGATTTCTGATAGGTTTTCATCGATAGAGATTATGCACGAAGGACTTGAATCACAGCTGGACACCATGCAAACTCAATACCAAGGAATCAACAGTCAGCTCTAGACAGTGATTCAGATGCTACAACACCATCCTCCACCGCGTCCTTCAGAATGATTCTTCTGTGTTCTCTTTTGATCTTTTTAGTTCTTTCTTTTATGTTTATTTGGGACTGTTATTTTTAATTTTGTTCTTCAAATTTACATTCAGTTGTTTTTCAGACTTAATTACCTTTATTCTTTAGCATGTCTTCTTTCTTTTATAGATTGTTAGCTTATCATATGTTTGCCATGGTGGTAAGAGGTTCTTCATTATTCCTCTCAAATTTTTTATTTTAACATTGAGGACAATGTGTTACATTAAGTTAGGGAAGGGAATTTTTGCTCTTTTATTAGTTTAATTTGATTGGAATGATTATAAGCGAGATTAAAAATTATCATAATCTAATAAGATGTTATAAGTTTAGCTGTTTTTCTATTATAGTATGTTTTAGTTTAAATTTGAACTACTTAACTTAATGCCAGTCTTTTATTTGAATATTTATTTTTAAGATCATAAACACCCATGTTTGAAATTATTGTGATAGATGTATGTTTTGATCCAAATTAATTAACCTTGGCATTCCTAGAACAAAATTGGAAATTCTTTTGAGACAATTTTTAGAGTGCTCACATTAGAACGAGATGATTTAGGCATTCTTTGTTGAACTATAAATTTTAGCCTAGACCATCATAAGTTAATTATAACCATTACAACCAATTTAAAGCCTATAATCTAATATTTTTTGTTACCCTTATCAAAACCTATTTTTTAAACTTTTATCCTAAGTGCGATCATGTATAGTTGAAAGATTTGATTTTATAAAAACATAGCAAGAAAATAAAAAGGGAGAAATTTTTCATCCAAACACTAGCAAATGAAGATATAGAAAAATTCAAAGAGAAGCACCCCGAAACGTAATCAATCAAAAATTCTAATTTGGGGAGATTATTCTTAAAAGTAAGGAAGAAATTATTCAAAGAATTATGAATGGACATTGTCAAAGCATTTCTAGTAATAAGCTAGTGAAAAACTTTAAGATAATTTCCCGTTGCAAGTGAATGTACATATTTTTATAGAATCAAAATCTTAATATTATACACTTTTTGCACTCTTTATTTTTCTATATCCATTTTCTTTGTTTTAACCAAATACAAAACCCTACAAACCTCATTACAATTCTAGTAAAAGACCTTTTGATCTTGATAATGGTATAGTACTTAAAATTGTGGAGAAAGGATAACTAATTTTGCTTATGGGAATGTTGAACTTAAATTCCTCATCTATTATTTAAAGGTTAATAATTCTGGTGAAAATTCATATTTTTTCTATCATAATTTGATCAATCATTGGTGTTGAAGTCTTGCTAATTTATATTCATACTAGGGAATGTGTTTTTGTTAAAAGTTTAAATTTCTGTAAAAGTATAGTTAGCATAAAGAACACTTGATTTATTTTCATGTTAATAGATTTTTTATATTTTTAAAATTGTGAATAATTATCTCCAACCATATTAAACTAGTTTTGTGTTGTTTAGTTTTGTTTAGTTTTTTTATTTTATTTTTATTGTTTGAGGACAAACCATAGTTTAAGTTTGGTGAATTTTGATAGGTCATATTTTTATAGTATTTTCAGCTTAGATTTTATTAGAAATTTTAGTATTTTATTACTTTGATTAACTTTTTACTTAGATTTATTTATATTTTCAATTAAGTTTCCTTAATTATTGATAAGCTTGATTTGAAAGGGTTTTAATAGAAAAATAGCCAGAATCGCTGAAAATCTAAGTAGGCCAAATTCTACTATTTAGCCCATGAAGATTTGAAGCCCAGACGGCCCATATGCGAATTCACATGAGATTAATATAAGAGTCTGCCATAGTAGTACTCAAGCCCAACCATTGGAAGAAGACTCCTAATTATGAAGGAATCCAAATCAAAATTAGTTTCCTACACAAATTATGTTTCTTCCGAATTAAGCCAGTTATTTTCCTATTCGGATTAGAAGACGCCCTATGGAGTCCATATAAAAGGGGAAGCACCAGGGCATTATTATCATCGAATTGGAGATCTAAATTCTTGTTCTACTCTTTCCTTAGTTTTTCTCTCTTTGTAAGATTTCAAGCAATCAAGTTTTGCAAAGAATCAAGGGAGTCGTCTATGCTATTATTTGGCTAGTTTTTATCTCTAAACTCTTAATCTTGTTTTACTTCCATTAATTCTTATTGTTTATGGAATTATTTTCAGATTTTATTGAGTTTTATTTAATTACTATGTCGAACTAAACTCTCATACTAGGGATTTGATGTAGCTTAACTTCTACTCCAATTTATGATATTAGATCTGCTTTTGTTTGTTCAAGTTACAATTTATTATTGAATTTAAAGCTTTCAAGTAGAGTTTTCTCCCTGGATTGATTTATTTCATTAATCACTATTGGAAGAAGGGTTTTTGATAAGAAAAGGGTAATAAATTACATGGAAATAATAACTTGATGCGAAAGCTATATGGTTTGACTCATGGGGATTTTCATAATTTGATGACCTTAGGTTTATGAATTTTTAAACAAACCATAAAACTTAATGATTTAATTCATGTTTGGTTGCACTGTTGGGAGATAGGCAATTAATAGGATTAAAATGGCTAACAATACATCGGGAGAACTTGTTAGTGACTCTAGGGTTGTTTTCCCTACTTGAACAATTAAAATTGATTAGCAAACTAATAAAATAAATTGGGTATAGTCAAGTGAAATCAATATCCCTAGTAGCTTTTAAAGTTTGATTTCTTTTCATCAAATATTCTTGTTTGAATTATTTTCTATTGTTTTATCCTAATTTTACGTTACTTCTACAAATATCTTCTTTATTATCGTTTAAATAATAGTAGATTAAAATAATTTTGGTACTTAGTATACAATCTTCGTGGAACGATACTCTACTCACTCTTTATTACTTGTTGCGATTTCGTACACTTGCGAAATATTGCTGCCAAGTTTTTGGAGCCGTTGCCAGGGATTAACATTACCAATATCGATACTAATTAATCCACTATTAATTTAGATATTTATTTTTCTGTTAATTTAATTTTTCTAAAGGTTCTTTCAAGTGTTTATGCAAAGACGATCTCAAAGCATTGAACCTTTATTTTTCAATCTGGAAATTAAAAAAACTTGTCGAAGGAATAACGCTGTAAAAAGGAATCAATAGTGTGAACAACAAAAGCAATCAACCATGGCTGGATTGGAAGCTGAAATTCATGATTTAGTGGAGCAAGAGGAATAAGAGATTGTAACAGTCCATTTTTCAGTGTCTTTTTCTAGTGTCGGTAATAGTGATTTACCGATCTATGAATAGTACCATCGGTCTGGGACTTAGTATTATTTCGGTCCGAAAAAAAATTACTATGCATGTATAATATTTTATTTAATATTTTTGGGGTATGTTTGCATGATTTAGGTGGGTAGAAAATATTTCATGAATATTTTTAGAGAATTAAGGCATTTAATGAATAGCATTTTCTAGTGTAGGATGTTAAGGAATAATTGAGGAATTATTTTTGTGAAATTAATTTAGTTAATTGGTGGAGTTAAATAATAATTAGAAGAGAATTATTTGATGAATATTTAGAGCCATTGGATGAGAATACTAGAGACTTGATCATAGCCATTCATTTGGCATAAAACTAAGTAGTCAAGTTTGACTTTTCTACTTAAAAGTTACCACTCACCAACACTATTCCATCATCTTCTTCCTCTCTTCTCCATGCCACTTTCTCTCTCTATTCTCCTCCATTTTCTCTCATTTCTCTACCTCTAAACTACCTTAAATTCATGAATTAAACCAAAGATTAGTGAATAAACCTTAAGAATTAAGTAGAAGAAGTAGAAATTGGTGACTAGAAACTAAGGAATTCGGAATTTCCCATCGAAGTAAGTAAGTTGTGATTTTTGAGTTTTGTGAATTAATAAGTAGAATTCATGGTTAGGACATGTAATTGATGCATTAAATCATGCTCCATCTATCTCTTTTTTGTTAATTTTTTATTTTAATGTAAATTTATCTTACTTTGAAAAGGTTGGAGAACCCTCTACCAAAGGGAAGGAGAAAGCCAAGGATTAAGGCTTTCTAAGCTCCTTCAAGCTTGCCTTTAAGGTTAGTGCACTAGTATTTCTTTTCCCCTTCATTTCTTTAAGTTTTCAATTTTTAGTTTTTTGAATGAAATTTTGAGAATTGTATGAATTGTGTTGGGGAATGAGTATTTGAATGTTTTAACTTGACTTTCTATGATTCTTAAGCATGGTAGAATGCTTAAAAGGGAAGGGAAATACTTCCTTCCCCTTTAACCAAGAGTGGCCGAACCTCCTTAGGAGGAAGAGCCCTTGATTTTGTTGCATGCTTTTGTGTTCTTTTATTTTTAATGTGTTTTTGAATAGTTTTCCTTAAGATTAATGTGGTTATTTTGAGAAGAAACATTTTTCCTTTTGATTTGGAAGAATGGTCAAACCTTGGGTAGTTGAAGGACACTATGCTTCCTTTGATTTCTAAGTTTGATTTCCACTTAAATGAGTTTGTTAATAAGTAAATAATAATGGTTAAAACCTCTTTCTTGTATTTTAATATTTAAGAGTTTTGCCAAAACTTAAAGAAGGTTTGAAAGTGAAAAGATGAGTTTTAAGACTAAATGCTTTTAAGTGATGGTTTTAATGTTTTGTTTAAGTACTTTTAGCTTGAATTATGGTGTTTTAGGGAAGGGAATTCTTTCCCCTTTTGATGACCTAAGGAGGCTAAACCACCCTAAGGTGGTAAGGCATGTTTATTGTCTTTTTAAGCATTGATTTTTAAGTATTTTAAGTTATGTATGTATGTGCATTAAGAGATATGATTTTGATTTGGAACATAAGAAAGATTTGGTGAGTATTCGCAAGTTGTAAGTTAAGTAATTTTGAAATAATAAATACTAAGTTATGAGATGTTTTGCAAATGACTTATGGATAAGTAATAAGGTTATTTGTAAAATAATGGTTATGATTTGGGTTCTATTATGCACGATTGAAATGTAGTAAGATGAGATTTATTTTGGTACATGAGCATGCTCAGCTTATCAGGCCATTCTGTTATGTAAAAGCTATTATTATATGCTAGGCTTATCAGGCCTTCTAAATAAATGGATGCGCTTATTATTCTGTGTGTGTGTGTGGCGCTTTCATAGGCCATTAGGGGCGCTCCCACAGGCCTCATTTTTTATATGTGGTGGCGCTTCCACAGACCACAATTATATGATTCAGTTATTCTGTGATTCTGAAATTGAATCTATTTATATTTCTTTCTGTATATGTATGAACCCTTAAACTAAGAACGTAATTTTATTCTGTTATAAAGAAATCAGAGATGAATTTGTATTTATGAAATTTTTCTTACTTTTATCAGATTATGAACTAATTTTTAAGAATGAACTTCTTTATGATTTTTGAAATATTTTAATTTAATTAGTACGTCTTTGGTACTTATTGTATATTTGATTTGAGTATTTTAAATTATTTCAGATTTATTACTTTGGCAATCCTTTGCTATTTTTATCGATTACTATTTAGTACCATTGAGTTTCCAATCAGCGCATCGATTTTTATTACGCATAGGTTGAGAGCGATGGATGCTACCGAAAGACAGAGGGAGTAGGTAGCATCAGAGAAGAAATTCTATTTTTGGGTAGGATATGTAATGAGATGTAATTTTGGCATGCATAGAATTATTGTAAAAAGAATTGAGGTTGTAAATATTGAATTTGTATTTGATGAGATATGTGATTAATTAAGTAATATTATCTTTTGTGAATTTATGTTGTACAATTGTTAATAAATATTTCGCTGTATGAATGGTAAAATAATATGATAGGACCTAAGTGAATTGATGAGTATTTAGAAGTGCTTGTGATTTGTTGTATTGAATTGGAGTATTAGGGATTTGGATGTATATATAAATATTAGAAGTGTATCTGTTTTCTTTGTATGGTAAGTTGATTTTTAGGGGGAAACTCTTGCGAATTTTTCATAGGAATTTCCTTAAATCTTGTTTTAAAAAAAATATTACTTGTCTCCTTATGAAAACTTATTCTCTTTTAATATATGATCTAGAATTAATAAGTAAGATAAGACAGTGCTTCGGCACCGAATGTAGCATTTGTCATTTGGTCCTCCGGGATTGGGCAATGGGTGTTATAGAGATATTGCAGCACCAGTTGGGCAAAATCGGAGAAATCCTTCTCGCATTTTACGTGACTACACTACCCCTTCTCTCAATGGAACCACCTCTAGTATCAACAGGCCTAGGGTAGAAGCTAACAATTTTGAGATAGAACCTATCATTATTCAAATGCTTTCTACCTCAATCCAATATTACCTAGTGAGGATCCCAATGCCCATATCACAAATTTCTTAGAGATTTGTGATGCCTTTAAACAAAATAGAGTTTCTGAGGATGCTATTAGGTTGAAATTATTTCCTTTCACCTTGAGAGAAGGCACGTGCTTGGTTACAATCATGCCCTGTAGGAACCTTTACCACATGGGATGAATTAGCTTGAAAATTTTTGGCAAAATTCTTTCCATCTTCAAAGACCACCAAGCTACACATTGAGATATTAACTTTTGCACATCATGATCAAGAAAGCTTGTATGAAGCTTGGGAGAGATTCAAGGATCTGTTGAAAAAGTGCCCACATCATGCTCTACCCAAGTGGTTATAGGAACAAACTTTCTATAATGCATTATCTCCTGACATTAAGATTACTTTGGATACAGCTGCTAGGGAATCGTTTGAAAGAAAAGGGATTGATGAGGCCTATGATTTGATAGAGGAGATGGCAAGAAATAGCCATTATCAAAATACCTTGGAAAGAAAAAAGACTATAGGGATCTATGAGATTGATGTCATAACCGCGCTTAATGCCAAAGTGGATAATATGGTAAGAAAACTGGATTTGTTGACCAGTAATTCTGTTAATTCTATTGTGCAAGCTTGTGATAGGTGTAATGGTCAACATGAAGTTGGGGAATGCATGTTGGATAATTTAAACCCGCAAACTTTGGACCGAGTCAACTACGTGATGAATCAAGGAAGGAAGAATTACCCATATTCTAACTCTTATGATAGTAGGTTGAGAATCACCCTAATCTTTCTTATGGGAATCCAAACAACGCCTTGAATCCACCACCAGGCTTTCCTCCACAAGATAAAAATGTATATGATAATCTCCTTACTGCTCTTTCTAAATCTCATATGGAGTTCATGAATGAAACCAGGGAAAATCATAAAATCCAAGAAGCAGCAATTAGGAATCTCAAAATCCAGTTTGGGCAGTTAGCAAGCATGATGACCTCTTGACCTCAAGGTACGTTACCTAGTAATACTGAGAAAAATCCTAAAGAACATGTACAAGCTATTACTTTGAGGAGAGGTAAAGAATTGGAGGATCCTTTGAAAAAGGAAGAAGGAAAAAAAGAGAAGAAGGAAATTCCTATCATTGATCTTGAGGAAAAAGAGGAGGTAAAACCCTATGTTCCACCTATTACTTTCCCTCAAAGATTAAAGCAATCTAAGGATGACAAGAGCTTCCTTAAATTTCTTGATGTGTTCAAAAAGCTTCAAATAAATATTCCTTTTGCCAAAGCTCTTGCTCAAATGCCCAGTTATGCCAAATTCTCGAAGGAGATCTTGAGCAAGAAAAGGAATATCAATGATCAAGAAATGGTAATGTTAACAAAGGATTGTAGTGCAATCATTCAAAATAAATTGCCTCCTAAGTTAAAAGATCGAGGAAGTTTTTCCATCCCTTGTAATATTGGAAATCTTGATTTTGATAAAGCTTTAGCTAATTTAGGTGCAAGTATTAATCTTATGTCCTACGAGGTTTTTAAGATGCGAGGGATGGAAGAATTAAAGCCAACAAAATTAGCAGATCGTTCGATCAAATACCCAAGGGGAATTGTGGAAGACTTACTCATCAAAATAGGTAAGTTTATTTTTCCTATTGATTTTGTTATTCTTGACATTGATAAAGACGGAGAAGGATCCCTCATTCTTGGAAGACCTTTCCTTGCAACTGTTAGAGCCTTAATTGATGTTCATGACGGTAAGTTGACTTTAAGGGTAGGTCAAGAGGAAGTTGTTTTTGATATCCTAAAATCTTGCAACTTCCTATGGATTCTGGTGATTATTTTAGAATTGATGTTGTCGATAATTGTGTGGATAACACTTTGCATGCTAAAGATATTTCAATTATTGATAACATTGATACTAATGTTCAAAACATCAAAGGTGAGGAAGAGAACTAACCACCAAAGCAAGAATTAAAATAGCTTCCCTCTCATCTTAAATATGTTTTATTAGGTGATAATAATTCTTTTCCTGTTATTATTTCCTCTCACTTGTCACTTGATCAAGCCAAAAGATTGTTACAGGTTTTAAGGAAGCATAGAAAAGCTTTAGGATGGTCAATCTTAGATTTGAAAGGGATTAATCCAAGTGTGTGCATTTATAATATCTTGATGGAGGAAGACAACAAACCTACAATTGAGCATCAAAGGAGACTGAATCCAAACATGAAGGAAGTAGTCAAAGCATAAATCATTAAACTCTTGGATGCAGGAATTATTTATCCAATCTCAAATAGTAATTGGGTAAGCCCTGTGCAAGTTATTCCCAAGAAAGGAGGTATGACAGTTGTTTTCAATAATAATAATGAATTAATTCCTACTAGAACTATCATAGGTTGGCATGTATGTATTGATTATCGTAAATTAAATAAAACAACACGCAAAGACCGTTTCCCTTTACCCTTTATTGATCAAATGCTTGAAAGACTTGCAGGTTATCCTTACTACTGTTTTTTAGATGGTTATTCAGGGTATTTTTAGATTCCTATAGCCCCTGAAGATCAAGAAAAGACCACTTTCACTTGCCCTTATGGTACCTATGCATATAGGAGAATGCCTCTTGGTTTGTGTAATGCACCTGCGACTTTTCAAAGGTGTATGATGTCTATATTTTTTAACATGGTTGAGAAATTCATTGAAGTTTTTATGGATGATTTTTCTGTGTTTAGTTCTTCTTTTGATTCTTGTCTTCATAACCTTTCTCTTGTAATGCAGCAATGTGAGGACACTAACCTTATCTTAAATTGGGAAAGATCTTATTTTATAGTTAGTGAAGGTATTGTTTAAGGCACAGAATTTTTGAAAAGGAAATCGAGGTAGACAAAGCAAAGATTGAAGTAATTGAAAAGCTACCACTTGCAAATTCAGTTAAAGGAGTTAGAAGCTTTCTCGATCATGTCGGTTTTATAGGAGATTCATCAAGGACTTCTCAAAAATCACTAAACCTCTTTGTAACTTATTAGTTAAAGATGTTGTTTTTATTTTAACAAAGAGTGTTTAAATGCTTTTAGTAGGTTAAAGAAGGAATTGATCTCAGCCCCCATAATTGTCATACCAAATTGGAGCCTACCATTTGAGCTTATGTGTGATGCTAGTGATCATGCTATAGGATTTGTTCTTAGGAAAAGAAAGGAAAAGAAGATGCATTTCATTTGCTATGCTAGTCGTACCCTGAATGATGCGCCTCTCAACTATGCCACCACTAAAAAGGAGCTATTAACCATTATTTTTGCATTTGATAAATTTAGAGCACATTTAATAGGAGCTAAAACAATAGTCTATACTGATCATTCAACTATTAAATGTTTGTTAAAAAAGAAGGATGTAAAGCTTAGACTGATTCGTTGAGTTCTTCTCCTGTAGGAATTTGACTTAAAGATTCGTGACAAAAGAGGAACTGAGAATCTTGTAGCTGATCACCTTTTCGAACTTGAGTTGGGGAAAGAAGAACAAGAAGAAGTTCAAATTAATGAAGACTTTCCTCATGAGCATCTCCTGCTCCTAGCAAATAGGCAAGCCCCATGGTATGCAGACATAGTGAATTACCTTGCTTGCAAGAGTCCTCATAATCTTTCGTATCAACAAAAGAAAAAATTCTTCCATGATGTCAAATTTTATTATTGGGAAGACCCTTTCTTGTTTAAGTATTGTAATGATCAAATTTTTAGAAAGTGTGTGCCAAAGGAAGAGATGAAGAGTGTACTTAAACATTGTCATTCTTTCGAATGTGGAGGTCATTTTGGAGGAAACAAAATGGCATCACGTGTATTAGAAAGCGGTTTGTATTGGCCTAACTGATTTAAAGATGCTTTTAACTTTGTTCATCTTTGTGATCATCGTCAAAGGTTAAGTAATATCTCCAAAAGACATGAGATGTCATTGAACAACATTCTTGAAGTGGAAATCTTTGATGTTTGGGGTCTATACTTCATGGAACCGTTCCCATCTTCCTATCTTAGTGGCAATGGATTACATTTCTAAGGTGGAAGCCCTTGCTCTACCGGATAACGATGCCAAGAGCGTGATGAACTTCATCAAGAAATACATCTTTACATGCCATGATACCCCTCGAGCAATTATCACGAATGGAGGTAAGCATTTTTGTAATAAGTATCTAGATTCTCTCCTTGTAAAATACAGTGTTACTCATCATGCAGGTACCCCTTACCATCCACAAACAAGTGGACAAGTTGAGGTAACTAATAGAGAGATAAAAAAGATTTTGGAAACCACAGTTGGTCAATCGAGGAAGGATTGGTCTAAGAAACTTGATTATGCACTTTGGGCCTATAGAACTGCATTCAAAACACTAATCGGGATATCTCCGTATCGAATGGTTTATGGTAAGGCTTGTCATCTACCTATTAAGTTGGAACACAAAGCTTATTAGGCGATACAATTCTAGAATTTCAATGCCAAAGAGGTGGGACAAAGGAGAGGAATTCAATTAAACATGGTGAATGAAATGAGGACTCATGCTTAAGAGAATGCCAAAATTTACGAGGACCGAACTAAAAAGTGGCATGATACACATATTATTTTGCGGGATCTAAGAGTCAGACAGAAGGTACTATTCTATAACTCTAGACTTTATCTTTTTCCAGGTAAATTACGTTCGATGTCTGGACCTTTCATCATAAAAGAAATTTTTCCACATGGAGCTGTTGAGATTGTTAATAGAGATTAAAGCTTCAAAGTTAATGCTCAAAGATTGAAGGTTTACCGACATGAAGCTTTTGATCCAATCAAGACTGCAATAAGCCTCACCTGAAGGAAAGGGAGTAATGAGTCGAGTTTAACCACGTTAAACAAAAGCGCTTGTGGGACACAACCCATATACATTGTGTTTTTCTCCATTTTCTTTATTTTAATCTTAAAATTTTATTTTTCGACTTATTTTTATTCACCAAACTTGACATTTTGTTTGTATTTTTTTTAGGAATTTTTGTTTGCAGGTTAGTGTCTGGCACGCCCTAACCGTGCCAAACAACATGCCCGTGCCAAGAGGAAGCCAGATTTTGCCTTTGCAAGTCAGTGTCTAGCATGACCTAGCCATGCCAAACGACATGCCCGTGCCATGTCAAGCGAGAAAATAACACCTGAGGGTCAGTGTCTAGCAAGCCCTAGCCATGCCAGACAGCACGCCCATGCCACTCTGGGCAAAAATTGTAGAAAACTTAGAGAGAAATTGTAGAGGAAAATATTCTTATTCACACTATCATACGTATAGGTACAGAGGTATTTATATACTTTCTAATCTAACAAAGTGATAAAGATAAATCTATTTAACCTTATCTCTAATCTAACAAA
>CANUEP010168217.1:0-10715 GCA_947857235.1 Jatropha podagrica
CATCGTTTAGAAAACCAAAAACATGTCTTACCACCCTAGGGTGGTTCGGCCTCTTTGCGTGAACAAAGGGGAAGGAGTTTCCCTTCCAACAAATACCACATTTCAAGCTGAAACAAGTTAGTTAAAACATTAAAACGCTTAGTTTTTGGTTTTCTAAACGATGGTTTTTAAGTATTTTAAGTTATATATATATATATATATATATATATATATATATATATATATATATATATATGTATGTATGTATTATGAAAGTATGATCTTTGTTTGGAATATAAGTGGGTTTTGATGGACTTTTACAAGTTGTAAGTTAAGAAAAATTTGAAGTAAAAATAATTAAGTTATGAAAGTCTTGTTATGAAATGAGTTATAAGAAATATGATGATTTATGAAGAAATAATATGATTTGGGCTCTTATGTACTTTGGTTGAAATGTGGTATGATATGATTCATTTATGTAGGATGAGTATGCTCGGCTTTAATGCCATTATAATATGATATGAGCTATGATCATATGCTAGGCTCTTGATGTCTCATGTTTAAGCGGACGTGGTTATTATGTATAAGTAGACTTTAATACCTTTATGTTATGGTTGATGACCCAAGCCAAATATGTTATGATACAAAATCAAATCTATTATTGTTTCTCCTGGTATATTTGAGCCCCAAAGATATAATAAATGTAATGAAACATATGTTTTAGATGCTAAAAATACTATTGCTATGTTTTAATTGAAAGCATGGAAAGGTATTTTAAATGAACATTTTATATATTTATAATTTTGTTAACTTATGGTTAAGTTTTCTTATGACTTATGTTTTAAGTATTTTTAACATAATTGGAATTTCATTATTTATTTCAAATCATTTTATATGAAATATTTTGAAGTATTTTATTTAGCACCATTGAGTGATATACTCAGCGTGTTGATTTTTATCATGCGCAGGATTGGTGCAGTGGATGGCACTTGAAGATTAAAGGTGTAGCATCAGCGAAGAAACTCTATTTTTAGGTAGGATATGTATTAAGATGTAACTATGGCATGTATAAAAATATTGTAAAAAGATTGAGGTTGTATATATTAAGTTTGTAATTTAATGAGATTTGTGATTAATTAAGAAGTATTATCTTTATGTGAATTTGAAGTGTATGGTTAATAGTAATCAATTCATTGAAATGAATGGTAATATCATATGATAGAACCTAAGTTGATTGATGTCAGTATTTAGAAGCTGTGTGATTTATTGTATTGATTTGGAGATTTTGGGGTTTGAAGGAATAAATATTGGAAGTGTGTCTATTTTCTTTGTGTGGCAAGTTGATTTTTAGGGGAAACTCTTGCAAATTTTTCATAGAAATTTCCTTAAACCTTGTTTTAAAAAAAATTATTACTTGCCTCCTTATAAAAAATTAGCCACTTCTAATATATGATTTAGATTATTAAGTAAGATAAGATGGTGCTCCGAAACCCAATGTGGGATTCTTCGTCTGGTCCTTCGAGATAGGGCGGTGGTGTTACATTTAGTGGTATCAGAGTATAGGTTTAAGCGATTCTAGGATTTATGATTAGGTGTGAGAGTTCATCCGATTGGAGTAATTACATAAGTGATTTAAGTCAAATACATGCCATATTAGTCTATTTTGGGAACTTCTATCTTATGCGATCCTGTTGGTCTTTATAAGTATCAAGTTATGTCTCAGCACCACTTTGATGAGGAGGTGGATAGTTATGCCCCTCTAGAGGGCAGTATGCTTGAGGGTGGTGTACCAGTTGTGGTGTCTTTTGTGGTGTTTTGGGTTATAATGCAAAGTGCGCCTCGGTTGTGAGGCAGGCAAGGGAGGGCCGAAGTTGGGCACACCACGCGGCTCACCCGGGCTCGTGCCTTGGCCATTCTGATGGAATTGCAGATTTTTTTCAATGCATGGGCAACGTCGCTCGGCCTTAGTCATTTTTCATGCGTTGCATGCCTTAATCAACGGTTCTTGTCGTACTAGGTTGAATTACCATCGCAACACCATCATCAGTAGGGTAAAACTAACCTGTCTCGTGACAGTCTAAACCCAGCTCACGTTCCCTATTGGTGGGTGAACAATCCAACACTTGGTGAATTCTGCTTCACAATGATTGCTGCGGGTCCTGCGGGGCCTAATTAGGGTGATTTAGTTTAGCAGTTGGTTGCTGCTTTGAGGCAGGTTGCGAGAGCTATTCCCTAGGCTCTAGTCGCACCGGGCCTTATTCCAGTCTGTCCCCCTATTGAGAGATTCAGGAAGTATGGTGCTGTTGATTTTATGGGTCAAAAGGATGACGTGTCTTACACAATAGAGTTTTGGATCCGAGCTACAAAGCGGATACTTGAGCAATTGTAGTTTACTCCCCGAGATAGACTAATTTGTGCTACTTCCTTGCTAAAGGAAGAGGGTTATTTATGGTGCGAGTCAGTGACCAAGATAGCTAGAGCTGAGGATGTGACATGGAATTTCTTTTTATCTGAGTTTCGGGAGAAGTATGTGGGTGACCTTTATACAAATCAAAGGATAGCAGAGTTCCTCGAGCTTAAGCAGGGTTAGATGACTATTTCTATAATGCCCTAACTCCAACCACCAGAGGAATTGTCCACTTTGGATCAAGCCAGTTTCATCCCATACTAGATCAGCAAGACCTGCACGATTTTGTCCCGCAGGTGAAATAGGAACTTCCTAGGAGGTCACCCATCCTAGGATTTCTGTCAAGCGAGCACGCTTAACCCTGGAGTTCTTCCAACTCTCCAGCCATTCCACCAAAAAGCACCTCTGATGATTAGTTACCCCCTTTTTGATATATGATCCAATTCATTCCTGTGTCCTGCATTCCACTACCCTAGCTAGCCTGCCATCCTAGAAGCTCACCAGGAGCCCTACTCTACCCGCCCTCTTAGGTTTGCTTTGCCGGATTGGGATGTCATAGGTTGCTATGGAAATAATTTTTAAGTTAAAATGATTAAGAGAACTTAAGTGATTATTGATAAAAAGAAATAATCAGATGTAATATTCAAATGATATACTTATAGACATCCATCTAAGAAATTATTAATGAAAAGGTTGCAAGATTTAACTAGTTTGATATATGAGAGATTTATGGTGTAGAAATTTTTAAATTTGGTAAGAAGGGTAAGCTTTCAGCTGAGTCAGTCACCATTGAGTCGGATTTGATATATGATGAAAAATTCGTAAGAATACTCACTAGAGAAGTTAAAGAATTAAGGAATAAGAGAATATCATATGCGACAGTAGCACCCTCAACTATTTATATCAGGTGAAATTCGAGGACGAATTTCTTTTAAGGGGGGAGAATTGTAATGGACTGTTTTTCAGTGTCTTTTTTTTATGTCGGTAATAGTGATTTACCGGTCTGTGAATAGAACCATCAGTTCGGGACTTAGTATCATTTCGATTCAAAAAAATTACTACGTGCGTCTAATATTTTATTTTATATTTTTAGAGTATGTTTGCATGATTTAGGTGGTAGAAAATATTTCATGAATATTTTTAGTTAATTAAGGCATTTAATGAATATTATTTCCAGTGTGGTATATTAAGGAATAAATGAGGAATTATTTTTGTGAAGTTAATTTAATTAATTAGTGGAGTTAAGTAATATTTGGAAGAGAATTAATTGATGAATATTTAGATCCTTTGGATTAGAATACGTTGACTTGAACTAAGCCATACAAATGTCAAATTTTGGTGAATTAGTAACATTAGCTTGTTGACTTGGTCAACAAAGCTTATCTACATACCACTTCTTCTTCTTCTTCAACGCCAACTTCACCTGCTTCTTCTTCTCCATTTCTTCAATTTTTCTTACCTCTAAATTACCTTAAATTTCATGGATTAAACCAAAGTTTAGTAACTAAACCTTAAGAATTAAGTGAAAAGAGTAGGAATTTGGAGTCCTAAGCTAAGGAATTGGAGTTTTCACTAAGAACAAGTTGTGATTTTTGAGTTTTATGAATTAATAAGTAGAATTCATGGTTAGGACATGTAATTAATGCATTAAATCATGTTCCATCTATTTCTTTTGTTAATTTTTTATTCTAATGGGTATTTCTCTTACTTTGAAGAAGTTGGAGAACCCTCCTCCAAAGGGAAGGAGAAGGCTAAAGACTGAAGCTTTCTAAGCTTCTTAAAGCTTATTCTAAAGGTTAGTGCAATAATATTACACTTCCTCTTTCAAATTCTTAACGTTTGTAATTTTTAGGTTTTGAATGGTTTTTGAGAAATTGTGTGAATTGAGTTGAGAAAATGTATTGTGATTGTATTAATATGATTTTTTCATGCTTGATAAGCATAATGGAATGCTTGGAAGTGAAGGGGAGCACTCCCTTCCCCTTTCCCCTTCTTTGGCCGAACCCTTCTTAGAGGAAGGTTTTATTCTTTTTTATTATTTTGTTCTTGCTTTTGATTACCTTTGATTGTAAATGAGTTTTGACATGAATTTTCTTTAAATGAGTGTGGTTATTTTGCAAAGAAATTATTTCCCCATTATTTTGGAAGAAGAGGCTGAACTTCGGTAAGGTGAAGGGCCTTAGTGTTTCTTTGATTTTTAAACTTGATACTAATTTTAAAGAGGTTGTTAATGAGTAATTTGATGTTGGTTTAATGCTCTAATTTGAATTCTAATGTTTTAGCAATTTTCATGACTTAAAGAAGGTTTTGAAATTATAAAATGAGTTTTATGGTTAAGTGTTTAAAGTGATTAAATTAATAGTTTTGAGAAATGGTTTTGAGATAGTAATTAAGGTTTTTGATGGAGGAAACCATTCCTCCCTTATTTCCATACGAGTGGCCGAACCTTCTTTAGTAGGTAAGGCTTGATTTTTACTCTTTTCAAAGCATTGATTTATGTATTTTATACTATATTATATATATGATTTGAATATGTCCGTTTGAATTTATTAAGTATGAGAAAAGGGGAATGTGGTGAATTTTTTTAAGTTGTAAGTTAAGTGATTTTGAAATGATGAGTATTAAGTGACAAAGTGTTTTGATTGAGAATTGTGAATAAGTAACATGATTATTTGTGAAACAATGGTTTTGATCTTGGGCTCTACTATACATGATTGAAATGTAGTAAAATGAGATTGATATCGATATATGAGTATGCTCGGATTATCAGCCCATTCTGTTATATGAAAGCTATGATCATATCTAGGGTTATCAGCCCTTATGAATAGGCGGACACTCTTATTATGTGATTTGAGGTAGTGGCACTGGCCAAGGTTATGTGATTTGTGGTGGCGGTTTCACAAGCCACATTTATGGGATATGTGGTGCAGGTTTCACTGGCCACGATTAAATGAATCTGGTTATATTTCCTTCTGTATGTGTATGAGCCCTTAATTAAAAATGAAATTTTATTCGACTATAAGAAAAGGAAGATATATTTGTATTTATGGATTTTCCCTAAATTAAGAATGGAATTTTATTTTGATATAAAGAAATCGAAAATATATTTGTATTTGTGATATTTTTACTTATATTTATTAGATTATGTATTAATTTTTAAGAGTGAAATTCTTTATGGTTTTCAAAATATTTGGATTTAATTAGCACGTTTTCAGTGCTTAATATATATTTTGATTTGAGTATTTTCAAAGATATTTGAGATTCATTACTTAGCATTTCTTGCTATTTTAATCGATTATTATTTAGCACTACTGAGTCTTCCACTCAGCTCATTGATTTTTATCACGCGCAGGTTGTGAGCTGTGGGTGCTACTTGAAGACCGAAGGGAATGCATCAGAGTAGAAGTATTAATCTTGGGTATAACATGAATAGAAATGTAAATTATGGCATGTATAAATACTTTGTAAACAATTTTGGGATTGTATATATTAAGTTGTGAATTAATGAGATTGGTGATTAATTAAGTTATAATATTTGTTATATGGAATTAAGGTGTTGGTTAATATTGATTATCCTTTGATTGATAGTAGTTATACCTTGAATGTATGATAACATAATAAGATGACTTAATATGTAATTTTAGAAGTGTTGCGCAACTTGTTATATTGATTTGGAGTTAGGGTTTGGTGGAAAAGTATTGGGAGTGTAATTGTTTTCCTTGTGTGGCAAGTAGACTTTTGAGGAGCACTCTTACGAATTTTTGTAAGATTTTCCCTAAAACCTCTATTTTTATATTTTAGTTACTTGCCTCCCTAAGAAAACATAGTCACTTCTAATATACGATTTGGAGATAATTAGTAGAATAAGACTATGCCAGAGCACCGAATGTGGCATTCATCGTCTGGTCCTCCGGGATTGGGCGGTGGGTGTTACAGTTTTCGAGTATGAGCAGGAATTTCTACAACTGAGTAAGTATGCTTCTAAGTTGATCACTTTTGAGTTGGATCTGTGTAAGCGATTCAGGAAGGGCTTGCACGACGAGTTTAGGATGCACTTGACATCACATCCCCACACCACACTAGCTTCTCCAGTGAAGGCTGTCTTAGAGCTTAAGGAGATTAGGATAGAGTAGTAGGCTAGGGGTCAAAGGAGTCACCAGGGTGGATAGTATAAAAGAGTTCAGGAAGGTACATCTGGAAAGACTTCTGGGGTCCAATCGAGTAGCAAGAGGATTAGAGGTTCACCATAGTTTGGTCTCTGGCAAGGTAAAAGATTCAGTCAAAGTACCTATGTTAGACCAGCTCCATAGGCCACATCCATTGCTAGTGGTGGAGGTACTGCTTGAATAGATGTATCGATATGTACACAGTGTGGCAGGAGACATTTTGGAGTGTGTACGAGATTTACAGGTGGGTGTTTTAGATGTGGATCTATTGAGCATATGATTAGGGATTGCCCTATGACAGTGACTAATTCAGTTTGCCGGGTTGGGAGGCCAACCCCATATTCTCCGAGAGGCAGAGGCAAAGGCCGTGGTGATATGGATGGCACTAGGAGTTAGAGGCCAATTTCAGAGTTAGTGGATAGACCGGAGGTTAGAGCACCGGCGAGGGCCTATGCTATTAGGACCAGGGAAGAGCAGGATGCTCCGGATGTCATTGTAGGAACTTTCTCCATCTTTGACACTTTTGTACTTGCTTTGATTGATCTGTGCTCCATGCATTCATATATATGCATACATGTAGATAGACTGGGTAGTATGCATGCTAACTCATTAGAGCACATCATTGAGGTCACTAGTCATTTGGGTTAGAGTGTTGCAGTTGACCGTGTGTTTAGAGATTGCCCTAGTGTCATTCATGGGTATGTATTCCCAGGAGATTCGATAAAGTTGCCTTTTTGGGAGTATGATGTGATATTGGGCATGGATTGGCTATCTAGACATGGGGTTATTGTTGATTGTAGATGTAAGAGGTTACACTTCAAACTCCATTTCGAGAGGAGATTGTAATTATGGGAGAGAGGATGGATTACCTCTCTAATGTTATTTCAGTTAGTACTGCTGGGAGGATGATACAGCATGGCTGCGAAGCGTTCTTAGCCTGTGTACTTGAGCCTGTGCAGAGATCTCCCAGTGTCCATGAGATTTCGACGGTATGTGACTTTTCAAATGTATTTCCCGAGGATTTGCCTGGTTTACCTCCTGTGAGAGAGGTTGAGTTTAGTATTGAGGTTGTGCCAGGTACTACGCTGATATCAATTGCTCTGTATTGGAGGGCACCTACTGAGTTGAGAGAGTTGAAGATTCAGATTCAGGAGTTGCTTGATAATGGTTTCATTCGACCTAGTGTAGGTGCTCCAGTATTATTTGTGAAGAAAAATGATGGCACTTTGAGATTACGCATTGAGTACAGGCAGTTTAATAAGGTGACAATGAAGAATCATTATCCATTACGTCAGATAGATGATTTATTTAATCAATTAAGAGGGGCTACTGTGTTCTTAAAGATTGATTTGAGATCAGGGTATCATCAGTTGGGTGTTAGAGAATCGGATGTGCCTAAGATTGCTTTTAGGACTCGATATGGCCACTATGAGTTTTTGTGATGCCATTTGGGTTGACTAATGGTCCAGCAGTGTTTATGGACTTGATGAATCAGATCTTCTATACTTTCTTGGATCAGTTTGTGGTGGTCTTCATTGATGATATTTTTGTGTACTCTCCGACTATAGATGATCATTATAATCACCTACGGACAATTTTACATACTTTGAGAGACTGACAGTTGTTTGCTAAGCTCAGAGAGTGCAATTTTTAGTTGATTGAGATTGCTTTCTTAGGACATGTCTTCTCTGTAGAGGGTATACAAGTAGATCCGAAGAAGATTGAGGAGTACTTGATTGGAAGATACCTAAGAATGTCATAGAGATCCATAGTTTCTTAGGTTTGGCTAGATATTACAGAAGGTTTGTCAAGGGGTTTTCCCTTATTTTAGCCCCTTTGACTAGACTTCTTCGTAAGGATCTTCGATTTGAGTGGACTGATAGATGCTAGAGAAGTTTTGAGAGGCTTAAGGCGATGCTTACTTAGGCTCCAATTTTGACACAGCCAGCTATAGGCAGACCATTTGATGTCTACAGTGATGCATCACATAATGCATCACATAATGGACTGGATTGTGTACTTATGCAGGAGGGCAAGGTAGTTGCTTATGCTTCCCGACATCTTAAGCCACATGAGAAGAACTACCCTACCATGATTTGGAGTTAGCAGTTATTGTCTTCTCCTTGAAGATTTAGAGGCATTACTTGTATGGTGAGAGATGTCATTTGTATACGGATCATAAGAGCCTTAAGTATCTACTTATGTAGAGAGAGCTTTGGGTAAGATCTAGCCTACTTCAGTAGATTAGAGATGCACAGTAGGGTGAGAAGAACATATTTGAGATTAGGGATGACTACTTATAGGGGATCGAATCTGTGTGCCTAAGATCCTGGATTTGAGGAGTGTAACGCCCCGACTCTAACCACCAGAGGAATTGTTAGCTTTGGATCAAGTCGGTTCCATCCTATGTTAGATCGGCAAGACCCACATGATTTTGTCTCGCAGGTGAAATGGAAACTTCCCAAGAGGTCACCCATCTTAGGATTTCTATCAAGCGAGCACGCTTAACCTTGGAGTTCTTCCAACTCTCTAGCCATCCCACCAAAAGGCGCCTTTAATGATTAGTTATCCCCTTTTCGATATATTATTCAATTCATTTTTGTGTCCCACATTCCACTACCCTAGCTAGCTTGCCATCCTAGAGGCTCGCCAAGAACCCTCTCTACCCGCCCTCTTAGGATCGCTTGCTGGGTCAAGATGTTACAGGCCCACGAGCTTCCACATGGTTCGTCCTCGAACCATATATCTACTGGAGGGGGTCAGGCTCTAATACCAAATTGTAATGCCTTGACTCTAACCACTAGAGGAATTATCCGCTTTGGATCAAGCTAGTTCCAACCCATACTAGATCGGCAAGACCCGCACGGTTTTATCCCGCAGGTGAAATGGGAACTTCTAGGAGGTCACCCATCTTAGGATTTCTGTCAAGCGAGAATGCTTAACCTTGGAGTCCTTCCAACACTCTAGCCATTTCACCAAAAGGCGCCTCTGATGATTAGTTACCCCCTTTTCGATATATGATCGGATTCATTCCTGTGTCCCACATTCCACTACCCTAGCTAGCCTACCATCCTAAAAGCTCGCCATGAACCCTCTCTACCGGCCCTCTTAGGATCGCTTTGCCGGGTTGGGATGTTACAAAGAAATAAGTGCAAAGCATGAATTCCACGTTATTTTTGCAAGTAATTAAAAGAAAAGCGACAAAAATCGTAGTAGATGTGGCATAAGCCACTACTCAAGTGGCATGCACCACTATCCTTATGGAGCACACCATAGTGTGGTAGTCTAGACAAGCACTAACTCAAGTGGCATATGCCATAACGGCATAGTTAGCTCGAAATCGGCTCGTAAGGTGAAATTATACTTACGTGTTGATTTCTAACCTATTATTTGTAGGTTTCTAATGTTCTTAATGTAGAAAATATAAAAAGAGGGGCTCTGAGTTACCATAATCATGTCCCAACAAAGATGAGTGTTCAAATCAAGCCGCAAGCTGATGGAATTCCTCACATTGCATATGAACTCTTGCAATTTCAAGCCATGGCTAACCGGTCGAGTCATAAGATGGATCACTACACGTCCGGGAAGCCAATCAGCAACATTTTGCACATCCATGAGTAGCAATCAGAAGAGAATGAATAAGATATTATGGAGAAAAAGTTATTTTCAAAGTTTAGGTTGAAAGTAACTATATGTCACTTTCACCTATTTATAACAACTTAAGAGATTTTGGGCCCAATTCTGGCCTATAGACCTAAATTGGACCAAAGGCCTGCTTACTGCAACCAGCTCCTATGCTCAGCCGGCAACCCACTAACAACTCGTCACCCAAGCAGGTGCATCCCTGCTTGCTGTTGTGAATACTCAATTTTTTAGGTTCAAAAAGCCTGTTTTCCCGGACTGCAAACAGCCCGGTCGGACCAAAGGCCATTTTGAAAATTCACCGAAAGCATGCCAATATGGTACTTGAAATGCCCGAAAAATTATGAGGATCGCGGAACCGGTCCCGGAATATTTTTTGGAGGTCCGGAACTCCTGAAAAAGCCTCCGGAGTGAAAAAAGGAGGAGAGTGGGGCATGCCAGCCCAAGCTGGGCGGTCATGCCCGCCCTGACCAGGCGGTCATGCCCGCCCAGCCAGGCGGTCATGCTCGCCCTCGGGTCTT
>CANUEP010168220.1:0-66599 GCA_947857235.1 Jatropha podagrica
TCAATGCCATTGCACCTCCTGTGTTCAATGGAGAAAATTATCAAGTTTGGGCAATCAGAATGGAGGCTTACCTGGATGCAAATGATCTTTGGGAGGCTGTTGAGGAAGACTACCAAGTGCTTCCACTACCTGACAATCCTATAGTGGCTCAAATGAAGAATTTCAAAGACAGGAAGGCAAGGAAGTCCAAGGCCAAAAGCTGTTTGTTTGCTGCAGTTTCATCTTCAATTTTCATTAGAATCATGTCCTTGAAAACAGCCTTTGATATATGGAACTATCTCAAGAAGGAGTACGAGGGAAATGAAAAGATCAAAGGAATGCAAGTGTTGAATTTGCTTATAGAATTTGAGATGCAAAAAATGAAAGAATTTGAAACTATTAAAGAGTATTCAGATAGACTCTCAATATCGTAAACAAGGTACGATTATTTGGTTCTGAATTTGCTGATACAAGAATAGTTCAAAAAATTCTTGTTACTGTCCATGAAAGATTTGAAGCTACCATCTCTTCTTTGGAAAATGCTAAGGATCTGTCAAAGATTGGCTTGGCAGAATTGATATATGCTTTGTAGGCTCAAGAACAGAGAAGGCTCATGAGAAGTGAAGGTTCTGTTGAAGGAGCATTGGTTGCAAAGGTACAAACAAATCAAGGAGGGAAAGGGAAGTTCAAAGGAAACAAGAAGGAAGGTTCAGATTCATCAAAGTCTGACTTTCCTCCTTGTAAGCACTGCAACAAAAAGGGTCATCCACCATTCAAAATGCTAAAGGAGACTTGATGTGAAATGTGAGAAGTGTCAAAAAATGGGACATCATAAGAAAATATGCAAGAGTAACATTCAGAAGGTTGTAGCTCAAGATGATCTTCAGCAGAAAAATGTTGTTTAAGTAGCTGATCATGAAGAGGAGCAACTATTCATAGCTACCTGTCTTGTAACAAGTCATTCAAGTGACAAGTGGCTCATTAATAGTGGTTGCACCAACCACATGACATTTGATAGGGATCTATTCAAGGAGCTGGATACAACATTCATTTCCAAAGTGAAGATTAGTAATGGAGAATGTATTGCAGTGAAAGGTAAAGGCACAATTGTAGTGGAAACTTCAAAAGGTACAAAGCTTATCCGAGAAGTGTTATTTATACCTTACATTAACCAAATTTTGCTGAGTGTTGGCCAACTTCTTGAAAATGGTTTTAAAGTGGTTTTTGAGGGCAATCATTGCTTAATCAAAAATCAAAAGATAAAGATATGTTCAAAGTGAGCATGAAAGGGGAGATTTTTGCACTAGATCCTTTACAGGCAAAGCAATCAGTCTACTCAGCAACAATAGTGAATGTAAAAGTGTGGCATAGAAGGTTAGGTCATTTTCATCATAGAGCAGTGGTGAATATGCAAAAGAATGAACTTGTTCAAGGTTTGCCTAATCTTGAAGTTGAACTGCTAGAATGCAAGGCTTGCCAATATGGAAAGCAATCAAGGCTTTCTTTCAAGAAAGCTACCTGGAGAGCATCAGAAAAGCTTCAATTGATTCATACTGATGTGGATGGTCCTCATAAAACTCCTTCACTTAATGGGAGTACGTATTATTTGCTTTTCATTGATGATTATAGTAGAATATGCTGGATATATTTTCTCAAGTTCAAATCAAAAGTGGCTAGTGTGTTCTGGAAATTCAAGAACTGGATTAAAACACAAAGTGGTTGCAAAATTCAAACGTTGAGGCCTGATAATGGGAAGGAGTACACATCTGCAACTTTTAGTGAGTTCTATGAAGAGGCTGGAATTGAACATCAACTCACTGCTCCATATACTCCTCAGCAAAATGGAGTCAGTGAACGTAAAAATTGTACAGTGATGGAGATGGCCAAGTGCTTGCTTCATGAGAAGGAGTTGCCAAAAGAGTACTAGGCAGAGGCTGCTAACACTTATGTGTTTCTGCTAAACAGACTTCCTACAAAGGCAATTGATAGGAAGACACCTTTTGAGGCTTGGTATGGTTACAAAGCTTCTTTAAAGAATTTAAAAGTGTTTGGCAGCTTGTGTTCACTTATGTGCCTCAAATTAAAAGAGATAAACTTGACAGAAAAGTTGAAGCTGAAATCTTTGTGGGATACAATTTAGTTTCAAAGGCTTATAAAGTTTTTCAACCTGATATAGGAAAAGTTCTGATAAGCAGAGTTGTGCATTTTATGGAAGTTGCTATATGGAATTGGAAAGGAGATCAGGCTGGTACAATTCCAAGTTAAGATTCAAAGTTGCTAGAGCTGTCTGAATCTAATTTGATTAATGATGAACCTATCAGAGGTACAAGATCACTTTCTGAAATCTATCAAAAGTGCAACATTATAGTCCTGGAACCATAAAATTTTCAGGAAGCAAAAAGAGATCCAAATGGGTAGCTGTAATGAAGGAGGAGTTGAGCATGATTGAAAAAAATAAAATATGGCAGTTGGTAAAAAGACCTGATGACCGAAAGGTGATTGGAGTGAAGTGAGAATTTAGAACAAAGCTGAATAGAGATGGATCTATAAACAAGCATAAAGCAAGGCTTATTGTGAAAGGTTGTGCTCAAATCCCTGGTTGTTTGATTTTATTTTTTTTTACACATTTGCTCCTGTTGCCAGAATTGAAATAATAAGGTTGCTGCTGGCCGTTGCTGCTCAAAAGGTTGGAAAGTGTACCAGTTAGATGTTAAGTCAACATTTCTAAATGGTCTTCTTGATGAGGAGATCTACATAGAAAAACCTGAGGGGTTCGTTGTGAAAGAGCAAGAAGAAAATGTGTATTTGCTCAAAAAAGCATTATACAGTCTGAAACAGGCACCAAGGCCTTGGCATAGCAGAATTGATGAGCATTTGATGCAGCTGGGATTCAAAAAAGTCTAAATGAGGCTACCCTCTACGTTAAAGGTGATGAGATAAATTTTGTTTTTATATTTGTTTCCTTTTATGTGGATGACTTACTTATTATAGGAAGAAACTTGGAACTTGTGAATAAATTCAAGAAAGATATGCAACAGACCTTTGAGATGACTAATTTGGGAGAAATGGCATATTTTCTTGGAATAGAGGTTCAACAAAAGGAGAAAGAGGCGTTCATTTGCCAAACCAAATATGCTAAAGAAATTTTGAAGAAATTTAGAATGGATGAGTGCAATATTGCTACGACTCCTGTGGGTAAAAATTTAAAGCTCAACAAGGAAGATGTAGCGAAAAAGGTTGATGAAACTCTTTACAGAAGTCTAGTGGGTTGTTTGATGTATTTAATAGCCACAAGACCTGACATCTTACACTCTGTGTGTCTGCTATCTAGATTTACGAATTGTGCTACTGAAAGTCATTTTTCTACTGCTAAAAGATTTCTAAGATATGTGAAAGGAATATTGAAGCATGGAATCAAGTTCTGTGCTAGTCAGATTCATGTTCTGCAGGGCTATTCTGATAATGATCATGGTGGTTCTGATGATATGAAGAGTACTTCAGGTTATTGTTTTAATCTAGGGTCAAGAATGTTCTCTTGGTGCTGTAAAAAACAAGAAGTTGTTACTTTGGATCAAACCGGATCCATCCCATACTAGATCGGCAAGACCCGCGTAAGGCCCTAACTCCAACCATCAGAGGAATTGTCCGCTTTGGATCAAGCTGGATCCATCCCATACTAGATCGGTAAGACCCACACGGTTTTGTCCTGCAGGTGAAATAGAAACTTCCTAGGAGGTCACCCATCCTAGGATTTCTGTCAAGCGAGCACGCGTAACCTTAGAGTTCTTCCAACTCTCCAGCCATTCCACTAAAAAGTGCCTCTGATGATTAGTTATCCCATTTTTGATATATGATTCGATTTATTCCTATGTCCCGCATTTCACTACCCTAGCTAGCCTGCCATCCTAGAAGCTCGCCAAGAGCCTCTTGCTCTACCTGCCCTCTTAGGATCGCTTTGCCAGGTCGGGTTATAACATTCCCCCCCCCCCCCCCCCCCTTCTCTCTCTCTAGCTTAGTAAACCCTAAATCGATATTCCCTTCACTTTTATCATAACAAACAAACTGTACAAAAGGAACAACAAACATTTAAACACCTTACCTCCATTATTCCTTCCACTTTAATTACGAACCTTTTGAAAATCAAGTTCAAATTTTATTTTCTATAACTGGATTTTATTGAATTTTATTGCTCGAGTTATGGATCTACTTACTGGACTCGAAGTTAGATCCAACTGTCCAACATTTAATTGGTATGCTACTGCAAAATACTAAATCTTTCATTGCTCTTCATTTTTTTCTTGTACTCTTTTAATTTCCATATCAAATCAATTTATATTCATGAAAAATATACTAGTCAATCTTCATCTTATTTCCATATCAAAATCAATGTAACACTCACCGCCCGATCCCAGAGAACCCGACATTGAGTGCCATATTCGGTGTCGAAACACCGTCTTATTTTACTAAATAATCTTAAGATATGTATATGGAATGACTAAATTTTCATAAGGAGACTAGTAATATTTTAAAAAAAACAAAAGTTTAAGGAAAGTCCTATGAAAAATCCGCAAGAGTTTCCCTTAAAAATGAAACTTGTCAAACAAATAAAAAATGAGCACTTTCAATATTTAATCCTCCAAACTCCAATACTCCAAATCAACAAAAAAGGGTACGCAACACTTCTAAATATCCACATTAAGTCATCTTAGATTCTATTATATTATAATGCCAATCATTCAAGAATTGACTACTAATAACCATACACTTCAAATTCACATAAAAATAATATTTCTTAACTAATCACATGCTTCATTAATTTACAAGCTTAATGTAGACAACTTCTTATAATATTTTTATACATGCCATAAATGCATACTACAGATGTCCTATCCAAAATACGTTTTCTTCTCTGATGCTACACGTCTAGTCTTCGAGTAGCACTCACTGCTCTAATCTTGCGCGTGACAAAAATCAACGCGCTAAGTATAAAACTCAGTGGTGCTAAACAACTTAATAATACCATAAATAGGTTGTCTAAGCAACAAACTTAAAATATAATCTAAAATACTTAAACCAAACATAAAATACCAAAAAGTATACAAATCAAATTAAAATATTTCAAGAATCATAAATAAGATCGTCCTCAAAGATAAATTCATAATATGTCAAATATAAGAAAAGTCTCATAAATACAATATACTTTCATTTCCCTTAATAGCAAAACATAATTTATTTTTAGTTAAGGGCTCATACGTATACTGAGAGAAATATAATCAGATTTGATTTCGTAGATACTGATTTGGCCTGTGAAAGCGCCACTAGAGAATTGGCCTATGAAAGTGCCAGTGGATAATAAGCACGTCCGCTTATTCCAAAAGGCATCCAGAGCCTAGCATATGATCATAGGTTATAATATAACAGAGAGGCATCAAAGCCGAGCATGCTCATAACCGGAATAAATCTTATCTTACCATATTTCAACCATGCATACTTGAGCCCAAAATAAATCTATTTCTTTACATAATGTCTTAAATCATATACAAGATTCCTTGGCAAAACATTTCAAAGCCTAAATATTTTTACTTTAAAATAACTTAACTTACAACTTCAAATATTATCCAATTTTCATACTTATACTTATCAAAACTTATACTTATCAAATATACATACTCAATATATCATGAAATAAATAAAAATAACTTAAAAAAAGAAAAAGAAATATAAGTCAAGCCTTATCACGATTAGGTGGTTTGGTCCTTCCTTGAACACAAAGAGAGAATGATTCCCTCATCAAATATCTTTAAATCCAAATCAAAATTACTTAATAAAATCATTACTTAACAACAATTAATCATAAAACTCATTTTTACTCAATTAAAGCTCTCTTTAAGTCTTGAAAATTTCTTAAACATTAGAGTACAAGGTAGAGGTTTAAAACACCATTAAATCACTTATCAATCACCTCATTAGAGTCAAAATCAAATATAAAAATCAAAGAAAACTCAAGGCCATTCACCAAGCTAGGTTCGGCCTCTCTTACAAATGAAGTGAAAAATATTTTCTTTTCAAAATAACCACATTAACTTAAAGAGAAACCATTCAAAAAAACACTTTAACATCAAAAGAAAACAAAGCACGAAACAAAAACTCAAGCCCTTCCTCCTAAGGAGGTTCGGCCACTCATGGATTAAGGGGAGAGAGATGTTCCTCTTCCTATTCTAGTATTCCATCATGCTTAGATTTCATGTTAAATCACATAAAAACATCTAAATAGCTAAATTCCCTAACACAACTCACAAAATTCTCAAAATTCATTCAAAAACCTAAAAATTGAAAACTGAAAGAAATGAAAGAAGGAAAGTATATAGGCACTAACCTTCAAAATAAGCTTCAATAAGCTTATAAAGCTTTATTCCGTAGCCTTTTCCTTTCCCTTAAAAGATGGTTCTCCAACCTCTTCAAAGTTTGAAAATCAACCATTAAAATCAAAAAATGACAAAAGAAAAATATGGAGCATGATTTAGTGCATCAATTACATGTCTAAGCTATGAATTTCACTTATTAATTATAAAATCCAAGAATCATAACTTACTTATTTTGGTAGTGACTCCAATTTTCTTTGCTTAAGGACTCCAAATTCTATCTCTTCTACTTAATTTTTCAAGTTTAATTACAAAACATTGGTTTAATTGATCTATTTTGGTGTAGTTTAGAGATAGAGAAATCGAGGGAAAATGGAGGAGAGAAAAAAGCGAAGTAGCGTTGAAAATGGGAGAAGACGGAAGAAAAAGGAATATTGTTTTGATAAGTGTTGATTTTAAGTAGCAAGGTCAAACTTGGCTACTTAATTTTATGTCAAATGAATGGTTAGGATTAAGTCTCTAATATTCTCATCAAAAGACTCTAAATATTCATCAAATAATTCTACTCCAATTATTATTTAACTCTACCAATTTATTAAATTAACTCCATAAAAATAATTCCTCAATTTTTTCTTAATATACTACACTAGAAAATACTCTTCATTAAATACTTAAATTCTCCAAAAATATTCATGAAATATTTTTTACCCACCTAAATCATGCAAGCATGCTTAAAAAATATTAAATAAAATAAATATATGCATAGTAATTTTTTCGGAGCGAATAATACTAAGTTTCGGACCAATGATACTATTCACAAATTGATAAATGACTATTACCAACACTGAAAAACGACACTTAAAACAGACTGTTACAATCAATCTCTACCAGATTTGGGGATTAGTTTAGCAACAATTGAAGTGGAAAGGAAAGAAAATAAATTGGGTAAAATAAAAAAAGAAAAGAGAGATAAAAAGGGAAAGAGAGACAAAAATGGAGAGAGACAAAAAAATAAGGAAATATCTTCACTGGATCTACAAATTAATTAGCTGAAATGGAAAGGAAAGAAAAGAGAGATAAAAAAAGGGAGGAGAGAAAAAAATGGAGAGGGAGAAGAAAATGAAAAAAAGAAAGAGAGGCATATGATTCTATTCTCAAACTACCAAAAGAAAAATGCAAAAATAAGATATCTAATGCAAAAAAAAAAAAATGCAATAGTTTGTTTAGTGAGAACGGAAAAGAAAGTAAAAGAAATAGAAAGGAAGACAGAGGAAAAGAAAAAATAAAAGAAGTTGTAGAGCGTGAGAGAGAAGAGAGAAAAATTAAAAAAATATATTATACAAAAAAAAACCAGTGTTAATTACGTGGCATTTTGGCCTATGAAAAATTTCAATTACTTCAAAAGGCATTTTATTGTTATAAAAACATAGGATCATTTTAAGTGACAGATTGAAGTTGGTACCCCATTATGTGATTACACCTATAGTTCAGGCAATTTCAATGAAATCAACCCTTCTCTTTTATGGCTTATGCCACTAGTAGTGAGTTTTGAGGATTAAGGAAGAAGGGAAGGTTGAGGGACATGAAGAGAGAGAAAATAAAAAGAAGGGTAGGGAGAGGGGAGGACAGTGAGGATATTTAGTCATAAAATGATTTTATCTCTCCTCTGATCACATTTTAATTCTTTAAATCAAGGTTAAACACTTAAAAAGTGGACGGAATGAGTAAAGTGTTTAATGGGACCTGTCACTCCCTAACACTAACCACCAAAGAAATTGTCAACTTTGAATCAAGCCAGCTCCATTGCTTATTAAATCAGTAAGATCCTCCCGATTTATCATGTAGGTGAAATGAAAACTTTTCGAAAAGTCATTCATCCTAGGATTTTCGTCAAACAAATATAAGCCAATACACCAAAATGCGTTTTTGATGATTAATTTTTCTTTTTTGATATATGATCCGATTCATTCCTGTGTTTCGCATTTCACTACCCTAGCTAGCCTAAAACTCTACTCTACCCTCCCTCTTAGGATAGCTTTTCCGGGTTGGGATGTCATAGGGCTACAATTTTCACATGGTTCGTCCTCGAACCATACATCTACTGGAGGGGGTCCAGCTTTGATATCAAATTGTCGCGTCCCGAATCCAACCACTAGAGAAATTGTTCACTTTGGATCAAGCCAACTTCATTCATCAAATGAGCATGTTTAACCCTAGAATTCTTCCAACTCTCCAAGTCATTACATCAAAAGGTGTCTCTGGTGATTAGTTTTTTCCTTTTCAATATATGATCTGATTCATTCATATGTCCCGCATTCCATTACCCTAGTCAGTTTGTCATCCTAGAAACTAGCCAAGAGCTCTACTCTACTTGTCCTCTTAGGTTCGCTTTGCCAGGTCGGAATGTCACAGGACCATAACTTAGGAATGTGATAACGCATTTTATATAAACATGTCTTGACTAGTGTATTTGACCAATATACAGTAACATAATAGTAATTTTTTCAAATCAAATTCTCCTAAAAAATGTGGAATTTCCAAATGATATCCATAAACTTAAACAACCCAAAACTTTATAATAAAACTCTTATTCCTTCCAGAGAATTTTTAAGAGTATTTTAAGAACAAAGAACTTTTAATTTTTGAATTTATTCTAAACATGAAAAATTCAATTATAAATGCATTCTATTTAGAATTCACTTATAAATGAATTCCAAAAATTCATATTTCAATTCATTTTTACCAAACAGAGTGTAAGAGTACCATAAGTTTCCATGCAGTTCAGAGTGCACAAATTTTTAGCATAAAATATAAAGAGTGAATTTATATATTTTGTATATTATTTATCGATAAACTTTAGGCCTTTTATTTGTACGAGTGTATTTTTAAAGGAAAATAACTATGGAAAATAGTTTAAACAATTATTTCCTTATTTAGAAAAGAGAGAAAATACTAAAAGAAATAAAATTTCACTTATTTCTCAATTGGATCTACATATTTTAAGTCTCTTGTATGTGGAGAGAAAATAATAGGGAAAAAAAATGAAGATTTCACTTATTTTATAAAACTATCCAAATCCCAAAATAATTAAAAATGACATTTTGTTGTTTAAAAGTAAATAAGGATAAAATGTAATTATCAATTCTCTAGTAATAATATTTTCTTTCATCTAAAACTTTTTACCTTTCTAAACAAAGGAAAATGAACTTGTTTCCTTTCTTTCATTATATTCAATTACATTGGTGAAAAATAATTATAAAAGTAAAATTCACAATTTGTCATAATTTTCTTCCATTATTTTTTTACTTCCAATATTTTTCTTCCTCTCCCTTCAAAACAAAGTGTAAATGTAATTGATTTTAATAAGTAATGTTGATTTGCTTAAAAAAAAATTTAATTAGTCATGTTCATTAGATTAAAATTTTTTTAAAATTTTCTTCAGTGTTAAATAATTATTTATGTAATTAATTTTAAATTATTCTTTCCATTTCACTTTAATAATAACAAATTAATATTTTACTCTATTCCACTTTAAGAGCTCATTTATAATTTTGAGAGTATATTACTCCTTTTGTCCCAAAAAAGATAGTTCATTTTTCTTTTTAGTTTATTTTAAATAACCCTCACTAATTTTTACTTTCTCATTAATTTTTACTTTTTTTAGGGAGAAAAATGCTATTTCTACCGTTATTTTTTACTTATTATTCCAAAATAATAATTGTTCACATATTATATAGATAAAATGTTCCTTCTATCTTTTTTAGATGGACGGAGTAATTTTTTTTTCAATTTTAAAAATATTTATTAGATGTTTTGAGAAGTTTTTAGAAAATCAATGTGTTTCATTTTCTTAATCTTTGTAATCTATATTTATATATATTTAAAAATAAAGCAGTTTACATTGTGAAAATGACAAGTGTAAACCTTTAAAAATGTAAGTGTGAGTAGAACAATAATCATTTAGAACAGTTAGAAGAAAATAAAATACAATTGTAAAAAAATATGTTATTTTTAGATAACGTTTTTATCAAAATAATATCTATAAAAAAAATTATCTCTAATACTAATATATTAATATAAATTTATTTCTTATTATAAAATAATTAATAAGTAATAACACGTTTATAAAAATAATTTTTGAAAAATAAAACATTCACATACTTAAAATACGTTATACTAAATAAATAATATATTAATATTTTAAGTAAATATACAATCATTTATAATAAATCATAAAATATAAAATAGAATAAAACTTAATTTCTTATTTCAATTATAAAAATAAATTAAAAAAATACACTTCATTTTTAATTAGTAACTAAAAAAAAATCTTTGTTGATTAATTTGATATATGGAGTAATCTCATATGTCATGAGTACAAACACAACACAAGATATGAAAACGTACGAGATATAATAACTTTTTAAAAGCACGACATGCACACTCTTAGAGAATACACAATACAGAATAAGTAATATATTAATATTTTTAATAAATAAATAATCATTTGTAATAAATTATAAACATAAAATAGATAAAAAAAACTTAATTTCTTATTTCAATGACATGAAAATAAATTTAATAAAAAAATATTTCATTTTTTATTGGTAATTAATAGAACACTTTGATTAACTTAATATATAGAGTAGTATTATATAGCAAAAGCTAGATTTTACGGACATTTGATATAAGATACGAGAATGCACATAATATGATAATTTTTAAATAAGTAGAATATTTATATGCTTATGACACATTACACGTAATAAATAATACATTAATATTTCAAATAAATAAATAACCATTTGTAATAAATTATAAATATAAAATAAAAAACCTTAATTTCTTATTTCAATTAAAAAAAAAAACACATTATTTTTTATTGATAATTAAAAAAATAACTTGATTGATTGACTTGGTATATGAAGTAGTCTTATATATGTGAGAATTAAGTTGCATATATACAGGACAAAAAATATAATAATTTTTTAAAAAATATGACATCCACACGTTTAAGATACACTATACAGAATAGGTAATACATTAATATTTTAAATAAATAAATAATCATTTATAATAAATTATAAATATAAATAAATAAAAAAAACTTAATTTCTTATTTCAAGGACATAAAAAAATAAAAAAAATACATGATATTTTATTGATAATTCAAAAAAATACCTAGATTAATTGACTTGATATATAGAGTAGTTTTATATAACTGGGAGCTAAATTGCATGAACATGGGACACAGATATGAGAATGTACAAAATATGTTAATTTTTAAATAAATAGGACATACACATGCTTATGACATATTATACTAAATAAGTTATACATTAATATTTTAAATAAATAATTAATTATTTATAATAAATTATAAATATAAAAATAAAAAATACATTATTTCTTATTTCAATATAATTAGTTAAATTCTAAAAATTTTTATTATTGTTGAAAAATTCGTTAATACTGTATGTGCTTTTTTTATTATAGGTTATATCATATATGATTTTTACTATCGTTAGGAAAATGTTTCGCATGATACTTAAAGAAAATATATTCTAGTTAGGAATGACAATTTTACTTGATCAGGTGAGTAGTCGATAAGATCCGATATGATTTTGACGAATTTGGTTAGTGAATAAGCGAATTTGGATAGTATTTTTACTATCTGTATTGAATTTCGGTTGAATTCAAGGATTCGGATACTTTCTATCTATTATCCGTTTAATTAATATTCTAAAAATATTTAAAATAATTATTTTTCTAAGAAAAATTATATATATATACCCTTTTTTAATTATATTAAAGCTATAATCTTATTTAATATTTATATTATATTTTTTTATTAAATCAAAATAATAATTTTATACTTTTTATTTTTAAAAATAAAAATATATATTTTTAGTGTAAATAAATTTAAATATTTAAATAAATAATTATAATCGGATTCCGAACAAATTTAGTTATTAAAAATGAATTTATATACTGATTTGGGTACCTAAATTATTAATCGGATATTTAGCTAATATTAACCTTAATAAAAAAGCTCGACTAATTTAAAATCCCACCGTGATAGATTTTCAAATGAACAAAGTCTTTCATTCTGAATATTTAAAGAGATTTCATACAAAGAATACAGACTCAAGATCTTTTGATTAAGTAATAAAATATCTTTATTATCTCATTTCTGAATATAATCTATGTATCACGGTTGGAATTTATATGAATATAAGGGAATATTATTCAGTTCATTTTATATATATATATATATATATATATATATATATTAATTTTGAAAAAGCAAAGGAAAAACAGCTAGAAAGAACTAGAAGAGAGAAAACCTCACACTAACTAGAACCCTAGCGTCCTCTCTCTTTACTTACTCTCTCTTCCTCCTTCCCTCCCTTTCACCGCTCAAATCTCGATTTCTTCTTTAAATCTGCAACAATGGCAGCCATGCTGGTAAGTTACATTACCTCTCCATTTCTTTCTATATCTTATAATGTATATTACATAATCTTTGACTCTGCCTCTTTGTCTATGGCGTTCAAATTGGGCGAAATGATGAGCAGCAACCGCAAATCATACTATTGAAGGAAGGGACAGACACATCCCAAGGGAAGGCACAGTTGGTCAGTAACATTAACGCTTGCACGGCCGTGGCCGATGTAGTTAGGACGACGCTTGGACCGAGAGGGATGGACAAGCTTATCCATGACGATAAAGGAAATGTCACCATTTCTAACGATGGAGCTACTATTATGAAGTTGCTTGATATTGTTCATCCTGCCGCCAAGATCCTTGTCGACATCGCTAAGTCCCAAGACTCTGAGGTAATGGTTAACATTTCTACACTTAAATGAAAACTAAACATTAGGTTTTTGTGTACTGCATTGATGTTGCATATGCCAGATTATTAGTATATTTAATTTATATAATAATCGAAAGTTGTTTTTGGAAATCTAAAATAGGAAAGGCAGAAATGTGGTAACATGTATAGGTAAATTGCTATAACTAATGAAATCTTACATTACATGTGAGAAGTTAAATTTGAGCCAAACATGATATTGGGAAACTAGTTGGGTTGGAGCAACTTGTCCTTTTGTCCAGGATAATAGCATTCTCTTGACATGTGTTTCAGATTCCTATGAAGAAGTTGGGGTGACCAAATGACCTTGATTAATCTTCATGTTATATAGCATAGAAATTTGTTAAGATTCGTAGGAGAGGGGAAGATTATGGACATTATAATGCATTTTAGAATTTATTAGTAGAAATAATACTTTTCTTCTTATCCGGTTCATCACTTGTAAATTTTTTGACATGTATTTTCAAGAAACAGTAATTATGATGTGCAAAACTTGTTGCTTATGCATTCTGGGAATTGCATGCTTTTCTTATGCTGCAGGTTGGTGATGGAACCACTACAGTAGTTCTGCTTGCAGCAGAGTTTTTGAAGGAGGCAAAACCTTTCATAGAGGATGGTGTCCACCCACAAAATTTGATACGGAGTTATAGGACTGCAAGCTATTTGGTAATTAGATTTTGTTTACCTTTTCTATGTTTGATTTGGGCCTGACTTTCCCATTTCGTGATTCTTAAATGCTACACATGATGTTGTAGGCAATTGAAAAGATCAGGGAACTAGCTGTGAGCATAGAAGGGAAAAGTCTAGAAGAAAAGAAAGGTTTACTTGCTAAATGTGCTGCCACAACACTTTCTTCAAAGCTTATAGGTGGAGAGAAGGAATTTTTTGCACAGATGGTTGTGGATGCTGTCATTGCAATTGGGACTGATGACAGGCTTAACATGATTGGAATAAAGAAGGTAAATACATGTGTCAGTTACCTGTGTTTGTATATTGCTGTTGCCTTATTGTTCAATTTTCCACTCTAGCAATTGGCAACTTTCATTAATAAGTTCTGCACATGCATTTTAGGAAATTGTACAGATTTGGAAATGCAGACATTGTTGACCAAATCATAGAGTGAGCATGGTTTGCAGTGCGAGTAAACTTTTCTTTTCTCTTGATATAGGAATGTGGTTTATTTTGAATATATGGGAAATCACACTTCTATATCAAGAGATTTATTTTGAATTCTGTTGTTACTGAAACACTTGCCATTAGATACAAGCATTTTTTATTATGCTCGAAGGTTGACTTATCTCCTTGATACCTTCTTTGTTGTTAGTTTATTCAGATTTCGTTAAGATAATCAATTTAAAATCTGATCAAGATTTGAATGATAGAGCCTTCTTGACAGTTGTTGCAGTTTTTTCATGAGATCTTTATTGTGTAATTGAGCATTTACACTTCATTCTTTGGGTGAAAGTTTTGTGCTTGCTTGAAAGTGGATTTTGGAAATGTGTAGTGGGAGAATTTGATTTGTTGTATATGTGTTTCCTGCAGGTACCTGGAGGCAATATGCGAGACTCCTTTCTAGTCGATGGTGTTGCCTTTAAAAAGACATTTTCATATGCGGGGTTTGAACAACAACCAAAGAAGTTTGTAGATCCCAAGATACTTCTACTCAATATTGAATTGGAATTGAAATCTGAGAAAGAAAATGCAGAGATAAGGTAGGGTTCTCTTTGTTATTTTGATTTAAATTTTGACGTAGAATGTTGTTGCTGAATCCCAAATTGCTGTCTTTCCAACTGCAGGTTGTCAGATCCATCAGAATATCAATCAATTGTTGATGCAGAATGGAATATCATTTATGACAAGTTGGATAAATGTGTACAGAGCGGGGCCAAGGTTGTCCTTTCACGTCTGGCTATTGGAGATTTGGCAACTCAGGTAGGCATTCTTGGCTCCATAAATGAAATGCTGTATGAATGTAATGTTTCTACCCGTGTGAATGCTAGTAAATCTTTTTGAGCATTGATATAAATCAGACGATGAAAATTTGATTTTTGTACTCTGTAGTCTTTATTTCTTTTTACAGTAGACTCATTTCTTGGTCATTGAATAATGAATCCTGTGAATAGAATATGCTGTTTTCCTAAAAGAACTCGTGTTCATTGTAGTTTTGTGTACTAATGCTGGTAAATTTATTGATTGCTCTGTTTGTAACAGTATTTTGCAGATAGAGATATTTTCTGTGCTGGACGTGTAGCTGAAGAAGATTTGCAAAGGGTTGCCGCTGCAAGTGGTGGAGCTGTGCAAACAACTGTCAACAATATAATTGATGAGGTCAGGCTTCATGTTTATTTGGAAATGCAGAAACTATTTGTTTGTATCAGTTGTTTTTGTGATCATACTGGAATCATTTTATTTTTCTGGCCTTTAGGTTCTTGGAACTTGTGAGATTTTTGAGGAAAAGCAAGTTGGAAATGAGAGGTTTAATATATTCAGTGGATGCCCTTCTGGAAGGACAGCTACTATAGTTCTACGTGGTGGGGCTGATCAGGTATTTTTAATTTGTTTTTATTGAAATTGTGATAAGTTCACTTAGATTTTTATGTTGATCCTTGTATCCTCTTCTGTCATTACTATCAGTTCATTGAGGAAGCTGAACGGAGTTTACATGACGCTATCATGATAGTTAGAAGAGCTGCAAAGAACTCAACTGTTGTTGCTGGTGGCGGTGCAATAGATGTATGGGTTTATCAGAATTGATACCACACACTCACGCATATTTTAAGCCTTGGTAATTAAGGTGACTTTGTTTTATGACAGATGGAAATCAGTCGATTCTTGAGGCAGCATGCACGCACAATAGCTGGGAAGTCTCAGTTGTTTATTAACTCTTATGCAAAAGCCCTGGAGGTAACTAACTTATATTCAGATGTCAAAACTATGTGGCATAAAATGTCCTCCATCTGCTGTAGTTTATGACAGGAAAGGAGCTTATTATTTATCAATGATTCTGACCTTATTGCTGGAGAATGTAATGCATAGAAGTGTGTTCCAGTTATCTTGAAGCAATGTTTGATTTTGAAACTTCTATGGCATTATGAGATTTATATGTGATTTCCAGGGTTATTGAACGAAAGCACGTGTTATGGTGTTCTTTAAATTATTATTAATTCTAAAATTCTTGTACTACCAAATTAATGTCAAAGAGTGTCATACTATTATCCTATGTTAACATTATATATTAAGATCTTAATTAACAATTCTGAGGATCGTAATTAGCATTATATTCCAGATTATTAGAGTCAATGCAGTCAAGTAGTTTATTAGCTGTGGTTCTTCATAGATTGCACCACATGATATCTCTTATATTTCTAGTTCAATGTTTGAAATGGAAATGCATTTTATTCTATTGCATTCCATTGTGCCTTGCCACACTTAGCCGACAAGTGTTTTTCACTGGTGGGACATTCATAGTTAATGTTATTCCTTGTACAGACGATTTCTCATGCACTCAATTTATTATGGATTTGGTGGAAGGTTCATAAGATTCATCTGTGTCATATTGCAGGTTATTCCAAGACAGTTATGTGATAATGCCGGGTTTGATGCAACTGATGTCCTGAACAAATTAAGACAGAAGCATGCGCTTCCATCTGGTATGTACCCATTTGAATTGCCCCTTCAAAGAAAAGAGCTCTATTTGGTTATGTTTGAAAGAGTTTGATACTTTGATGTACTAGTTCATTGTCATGTGCTTTTCATGAACCGGTCTCTCTTCCTGATGTGAAGGGGCTTGCTTTAATGGCTATGTCTTGCAAATGAGTTTCGATAATTTTTTTTCTGAAGTTATTTCATGTAGATCATTGCACTAATATTTTGAGCTTTTCAACAGGTGAGGGTGCACTTTTTGGGGTGGATATCAACACAGGTGGAATTGCAGACTCATTTGCCAATTTCGTTTGGGAGCCAGCTGTTGTGAAGGTAGAGGATCTTTTATTCTTGTAATTAAATTTGTTGATACTGGATGCGTTATCGTGTTGTTTGTTTTCTTTCATTCTATATACTGACCCTATGGTGGTTGAATCCACATCACAGATCAATGCTATAAATGCTGCTACTGAGGCTGCCTGTCTCATATTGAGTGTGGATGAGACAGTGAAGAACCCCAAGGTAAAGTGGAAAGTGTTTTATGGATATTAGGCTGATTTTGGCAGTTAAATTTGGCTTATGAGATATTGTTTATTGCACTAAAATAGTTGTATGTTATGTTTTATTGATTTTTGATATTCTGAAAATTTCTATTGCAGCACTTTTTATGGGTCTCATCAGTGAGCCTTTGATAAGGGCTAAGATATCAGATGGTTAAATGAAATTTTCTCTCTCTGATGATTTTCCTTGTTTGGTAATGCAGTCTGAAAGTGCTCAGGGGGAAGCTGCTGCAAGTGCTATGGGTGGTAGAGGGCGTGGAGCTGCTTTCCGTGGCCGTGGACGCGGAATGCGAAGACGATGAGCATACTAGTTAAGTTACCAGATGTAATTTTCTGGAAGTGTTATACTTGTTAAAAAAAAGCATCTTTTTAAAATTGCCCTCTTGATTTTAGTTGGCTTCACATCATATCATCATTTGAATTAAATCTGCTCCATACTGTTGACTGTTGAGAACATTATGCTGACTGGTAGCTTTTTGGAATGCAGCTACTGCTTATTTTTGCTGAGTGTTAAGGATCTTTTTTTTTTATAAGTAGGAGTTTGATCTCTTCTGTAATTTCTTCCTTTTTTTTTATCCCCTTTGAGAATGGTCATGTTGTGTAGTTTGGAATCAGTTGAGAGGAAATATTTTATGGCAATGAGATTCTCTCATTTCCTTTTTATTTTCTTGCAATGGAACTCTTTACCATTCCTATAACCTCCTAAACTTCAACCATCATTTCAATTGCACCTTTCAGCTTTTGCATTATGGAAACCAATTTTATGTTGTGCCTGCAAAGTATCATCATCATATGAGCATGAATCATTGTTGATTGAGGACATGTACTAATTATAATCATATAGACTGCTAGAAAAGCCTGAATTTTGAATTTTTATTATTGAAATTAAAATGTAATTTTGAGTAAATCGGAATTATCAACTGTGTGAAAATTTTGTCTGAAAAACTTACCTATGGAACTATTGAAGAAAGCTTGTTGGCTTGGATATAAAATCCTGGCCGTCCTTTTCCTTTATAAACTATTATTCTTTGCTAATAAAAAAAATGCTTTAGGTTGTCATTTTATTATTTAGATAATGGAATACCCATATATTATCATTTTCAACTAAATCAACTCGTTTTGAAACTATAACTTTAATGTGTGACAATGTATTTTCATCTTTAATATAGATATAACTAGAAATTAAATATTTAATTTTTAAAAATTAAATTTATAAAACTTTAATAAAATTATTCTATCATTCAAAAATGAATTTGAATGGGGTAGTCGGTAAGGAAAAAATCACCCGTTTATTATGTATAACTATAATTATTTAATCAACCAGCTGAATGTGATTGAATCAATCTATTCAAACTGGTTCAACCGTCCATTTCAATTCATTAATAATTATAATTATTTAACATCACATTTAAAATTTCAAGTTTGTTAAAAAAATTATTAAATTTATCTAAATTATAATAATTATTTAATAAATTGACTATATTATTCTTAATTTAATACTAATTTTCTAAAAAAAATTATTAAATTGAAGTAATAATTATTCATTACAAAGGGTAAATATGGAAAAAAATGTGATGAGTATTTTGGAATAAACTATTTTCTCAAATGTACTCCGTTTCATAATACTTATCATATCTAGAATTTCACGTCCCTTCAAAAAATCATTAAATTTGTCTAAGTTATAATAAATTATTAAATAAATTGATTATATTATCTTTAATTTAATACTATTTTTCTAAAAAAAATTATTAAATTAAAATAATAATTATTGGTCATATACAAAAAAGTAAATATAAAAAAAAATATTTATCACTCCTTGAAACCACAAATATTTTAGAATAAATTATTTTTTTAAATATGACAATTATTATGGAATCAGATGTAGTATTAATATTTTTATACTCATTAATTTAAATATTAATCCACTGATTAAACTAATGACAGCCGGAGTCAATTTCCAAGCCAGATTTAATGACTATGCTTCAAAATTATGCTTACCCAAGAGTCCTTAAGTCATAAGAACTCATAAATAGGGCTTTAAACAAGACAACTCGTGAGCCATTTGAAGCTCGGCTCAGTAAATGTCGGGCTCGTTCAACAAGCTTATCAAACCGAGTCGTTTTAGTTAGCCTTATCGAACCGATTTGAACTCACGAGCTAGCTCAATAAGACAATTAATTAAAATTTATATTAAAACGTCACTTTAGTTAATAAATTTTGAACTTAGTTAATAAATTTTGAGCTCGAGCTCGGCTCGTTTATAGTTATTAAGCCAAACCCAAGTCGAGCTCAAATTTGACTATTTTTAAATGAGCCAAACTCAAGCTCAAAATGAGCTTAAGCTCGAGTACATTTTTATTGAGCCGAGCTTGAGCGCACCAAAGCTCAACTCAACTCAGCTTGTTTACAGTCCTACTCATAAAATAGATCCATCCATTGGATAATATCTGCCCAAAAATAAACTGAAAGAAGAAGAAACAAGAAGAAAAGAACTACTAAGACCAAGAGATAGCCTGCAAGTTTTCCCATGTTTATTTTTTTTGACCCAATAAAAAATGGCCGGCAATGCCAATGTTCAAACAGCAAAAACCCTTTACATGAAATATTTTCCTCATGGCATAACCTTAACAAATGCCTTAACCTGAAAAAATAAGTACAGAAAAAAAAACCTATATATGAAAGTGACAAACATCTGGAGCTAAATATCCAGTTACTAACTTCGCTATTCTTTTTATGTTTTAATCCTGTTCTCTGATTTCTTATATTTCCCACACTCTCCAAACAATGTAGTAAATCGCCCGTTCTTGTGTCTGGAACGAACAGAGGTTCCTTTAGCCTGTCCAAGTACATCAATAAAACATCTTTACTGAAAGGACAAAGGTATTACTGGAGAGAAGAAAGAATGGGAAATAGCTTTACCTTTCCCTTAAGGGATCTGTTGGCATTCCAACAGAGAAGCCCGCTGCAACCTCCGCTAGCCGAACTTGATTCATATCCCCTAAAGCAAAAGTAAGAATAAGTTCGAGCATTAAAGAGAAATACTTACTGATGCTGAATGAAGAACATTCAAAAAAATAGAGTAAAAATAAAAGTATTGCAACATCAAATAGATGGACAAAAAAATTCACATTTGTACTTTTAAGGGCAAAATTCTCACATTCTATCACAAAGGTCCTAAAACAAATATATTGATGATCGAAGGATAATATTCTGAAAATATGATACTATACAATCTCCAATTCCATTAACCTTAAATAAAAATCCTCATCTCTCTTAATTCTAGTATGTCCATCATCCAATATGCCTTGGTTCTATCAGAATATTTTGATGCACATGCATTGGCAGTACTCATATTCCAGCTATAATCAACAATAAAGAAGTCCTCAAAGAACTCAGATAGATGCTGCTCTATAATACCTGACCCAATATATGTATAGCTTCAGTGCAAATCATTACTTAAATGTGCTTAAGAATATTCCAACAAACAGATTAAAAACTATGCTAAACAGTAGCTCTCAAACCAAGAATGACCACAATTTGCTTATTCATTTTTTATTAAAGGAAAATCATTGTAATATCTAGTCTTGGATGAATCGTAATCAAATTATTTTAAATTTTATGTAAATTGACTAGGTAATGAATGTTAAATGGCTCCTAAAGTACAGAAACTCCGGAAAAAAGTACCCAAAGGCATCTTTAATAAGCAATTTCACTGATGAAGTGATTATTTATTCTGCTATCTGAACGAAGCCCATAAATCTTGCCAGTTTTCCCTGTTAATATGATTCTACCTTTTAGTAATGTGCCTGTGTGTCTGCAAACTAGATATTTTGAAATGCATCAGGTCCACATAGAAGTGTTGAAAGCTTCTGATAGGAGAATGGTTTCTTGAAGAATGAATAATAACAATCACAAGTCACAACAATCAGAAAAGAAACCAACAAAAAGACTTACAGGCTTTCTTTGTTTGGATAACTCACAAAGTTATCATGCAACAGGCTTGGAGATATTGGATATCGATCAACCCTCTTACCAATCTGGTCCTTATAGACCACCATCCTATCCTCCATCTTCAAAACTTTAAGTTCAGGATTTGATTCATCTTCCCAATGCTGAGATGACAGGCCCATTGAACTTGCAGATTCCATTTGATTTTGATGATAGTTGTCCTCTTGAGGCAGCACCTGATTCTTCTCAGGTTTCAGGCGACTCAATGATCCAGGCGTGCCTTTCTCTGCTGCCTGTAACCAGGCAGTCTCTAACCTCTGCTCACGGATGATAGATTCTATTCTCTGCATTGGTAATTCCTGCTTTCTTTCTTTCACACCACCATTCTCAGCATCTGCGTCAGGTGGTAACTCGGTCGATAAAGCAGTAGACTGAAAAGGACTCTCCCGCAAATTTGAAGATCCTCCTTTCAGCTTGCTCTCCAAATCATTAAAGCTTCCTCTAGATAATTTTAAGGACTCTTGTTGTGAGTCAGAGTAACCATTAAGTAAGTTTGAGCTATTTTCTTTCCTTTCCTGCTCATTCGCCAAAGTTTCTGCCCTCTTCTGACCCTGTAACTCACTTTGATTCACACAATTCATAGAATCTACACCATCTGGCACAAGGATAATTCTCACTTCTACGTTGCATCTGAGGACCATTTCAATTGAATTTGTGAGACTGCTCATAAACCTTTCAGCTCTGGCTTTAATATCTTCATCCCCAAATGCAACATAAACAACCAAAATACCTGCAAGCAGATCCATATTAAACTCAAGGTATAATGATAACACAGACATAGAGAGAAGACAGAAAGACAAACACGCACAGGCATCTACGAATACATAAGGAAATCATTTTTTGGGGAGTCTTTGAGACTAATAATGCAGTCTAAAAAGTGTGTAAAATGTGAAAATTACTTTGGCATCTTGATTCTCAATAATGAAAATTCATACCTAATTCAAAACATGAAGGTATAACTAGAAAGAGCATGACTTGCTAAATAAACATAAAATGTTATAAAGATTCTCAAAAAGTAAAACTAAATAAATATATAAATGAAGCAAACCACATTAAACATGCTGCAAGTAAATAACAACTGGATCAGAAGTAAACTATAAAAATGCAAGATAATGTGTGTGCAGGCCCCTTGGGTAAATTCAAGGGATCTAGTTGAAAACAAGCAAATTACCAGATGAACTCATCAGGAATGGAATATACAGCTTCTGTTTTGGAATTTGGGAACTTTCATCTCCCATATGAAGTTTTGCAGTTCCAAGTAATCACAGATTTGGTTATAAGTTAAACTAATCCACTAGACATGAGTGTGATTCTAGATTCTATTATGCTTCACAAAGAACATAAACATAATTCAAAGAGAGAAAAAGCTGTCCTCAGATGAATAGCGCATCATGAGTACAACTAATATGATAAATATCCATCATTACAACAGTTCTCCACAGGGTTGAGAAACTAACTTGCAGGACAATAGCTACCACATACAATATATATATATATATATATATATATATATATACACACAACAGTATACAAGCACTTCAATCATAACTTATAAGTTTCATCCCCCAATGCCAGGAAGGTAAGTTTGACCAGAGATAGATAGATCAAAAGTAATGGCAAAGAGAAAAGGGAAGAAAAGTACAGCATGCATTCTTGGTTTCAGTATTCACTACCAAAAGTGACACACCTTCAAGTTCAGATATGGAAAAAAGCTTTCCATGAGCATGTAGCAGCTGCCTAAGTGTGTTCGAATGACACTTTGCAATACACTTTTCCCAGATACAATCTAACTTGTCTGCATTTCTGTATCTAAATATCATAGTTTCAACAAGTTCATCATCCCATGAAGCGGTCGAGGTACGGCTATGCATTGGGCGACTAGGAAGGGGTTTAGAAATAAAACCAAATTCGGAATTCCCATTTATTGCTTTATACAAGGAAGCAGGTGAACTTGATCTACGAGACAAATACTGAGTATCTGACTTCTGCTTGTAAATAGTAACTTCTCTTGAAGTGCTTGAAGGATCCTCCTCAGTTGTCCTAGAGCTCTGTCTCCTGCTGCTACTTGACTGAGTAAGATCTGGTGAAGGCACTGAACCAAGCTGTAAGAGAGTAGCAGTGAACCATGTTGAGCGGTCACTTGAAACCCGTAGCTGTTTCTCAGCCTCTGAGAGAAGCTTCAAAGCATGTTTTAATCTCTCCAGTTCAGCTTCAGTCACTACAGAAAAATCCAAGCCCCATAGCAAATAGATGATTATGCTGGGGAAATCCCAGTATATGATACATAAATATAATTATCTTCACATGCACATCTGATTGTGTCATTTATAAGATTAAGGTTTGACCAAATAGTTTCTATATCTCTGTACCACAAAACTTGCGTTAAATACAACCTCAAAAACAACAAATGTTCCTGCTTCAGGCATAGATCTAAATTCATTCATATCTCAAGGAACACTTCCAAGCAAAAACAAAAACATGAAAGTGAAGGGGCTCATTTTCATATTATAGTCGCAACCATAAACCAATAAAAGTAATCACAGTAGTTAATCTGGTTGCAACAAATCTTTAAAAAATTTTCATCAAATTCTAGGATGTTCCTGTGAGCTTATTTGATATGGTAAACCAAATTCACTTAGTTTTCCTAATGTATGCATAAATCTCATTTGCTCAAGTATAAACTCCAAATTCAGCTGAAAACCCTTTTCCAGTACAGTATAAGACTGAAAGTGTTGGTACTCACAGCTTTTTCCACCAAAGAAGGAATTGCCATGTTTGGCGTCAACTACATTGTAAGTCCCAGCAATGATGTCCATAATGAGGCTTGCCAGTTGAGACATCAAAACCATCGGATCCACCCCTGAGTCCATCAAGTCCCGAGCCCTTTTCACTGTTTCTGCTGTGTCTGAAGACATTGATAACTCCAAAAGTTCCAGCAGTTTCTCATCCGGGACAACACCTACCTGAAAAAATGGAAAAGAGCAACAATAAATTCAAATTATTCATCTACACAGCAAAAAGATTGAACTTTGAATTATTCGATCAGTTTTTTTTTTTACTCAGTGAAGATCAAAATATGATTGAAAGAAATAATTTAAGTGAAGGATAGAACTCACAAGTTCATTTACAAGAGATGTAGTTATCCTCTTCCCTAACAAACTCAACTGATCTAACATTGTTTCTGAATCTCGAAGTGAACCATCTGCGTTCATAGCAATCAAATCCAACGCATCCAATTCAACATCCAGATTTTCTTCAGCAGAAATTTTCCTCAACCTTGCTACAATATCCCCATCTTTAATTTTACTAAATAGGTATTTTTGACATCTTGACTGTACAGTACGAGGCACATTATCAGGATCAGTTGTTATGAATATGAATACAACTTGTTGCGGTGGTTCCTCGAGAAATTTGAGAAAAGCCAGCCACATCTTAGAGGGCAACAAATGGCACTCATCAATAAGAAAAATTTTATAGCGAGAAGAGCCCGTTGGAGGCCATTGCGAAACCTTCTTCAAAAGGAGCCTAATTTTATCAATTCCCTTCTTATTGGTGCCATCAACTTCCCATAGATCTCTGGCCTTACCAGAAATGAAATCAGAACATTCTCTGCAATAACCGCATGGCTTTGTTTCTTCTGTAGACATACAGTTTAAAGCAGAAGCAAAAATCCTTGCTGTTGATGTTTTTCCAGTCCCACGCGGACCTTGGAAAAGATAAACTGGGGCAATCCTTCCCCTGGAAACAGCATTAATTAGGGACTGAACCACAATGTTCTGCCCAATCACTTCACTGAAGAAGAGTGGCTTATATTTCTGGCTCAAGCTTCGAATATTTTCAGGTGTACCTTCCTCTTCCCCATCTCCATTTAGAGCTACAATCTCTAGACCATCTTGACTCCTACAACTAGACCACCTCCTACCATCCAATCTACTCAATGCTTCCAAATCAAGCTCCCCAAAGTTAGTAGAGAGTTCATCATCACTATTACCAGTTTCAATAGATGACCCTCCTCTGCCATCACTATTTGTAAGCAGTGGCAGAAGCCCTTGCGCACTTCTAGAAGTAATTCTTCTCTTATTAGAAATTGATGATGAACGCCTGCCTCTATGATACATGGACTGACTACCACACAATATGCCTGTCCCTTTCCTTCTTATAGTATCTGAAAGGGAAGGAGAGCAACAACTTCCACATGACCCTCTATGTCTTGGTGTTCTTTTTGACCAATAGCAAGGGATGCCACATCCCTGGCGACCTGGCAAATCCAAATGGTCATCCTCCTCATCATCTCCATCATTCAATGAGGTTGTTGTAGCATCCCAAGATCCAACATTACTTGGGTTACGAATACAGTACCTATTATAAGAACTAGTTGATAATGCAGGCGTGCTATAAGTGTAAGAAGAATCTTCTTTTCGACTATTTCTCAATAAGTTAGATGGAGAATGTGACCAATTCTTATGTTTAAGTTTTATCAACAATGGGGACGCCCCAGAAATCTTTCTTAAATCCTCAGAATTACTATATTCTTCGGTATCATCAGATTGCTCTACAGAGTCATCCCTTCCTAAACCTAAAGCCATTGAAGGATGACTCTTAAGCAATCTTCTTAAGTTCATCTCTTTTTGTTGATATCTAGACAAAATATCCAAATGAGTATTAGTTTTCTTACTCTTTTTCTTGATGCCCATCGCTCTTCTCATTGATGGTGACACAAGACTTGCATCTCTACACCTGAAAATCATTGAAGAAGACCTACTCTCACCAACGTAAGTATCACTTTTAGAATCCGCACCAACATTTCTTGCATCACTCAGGCTATCATCAAGGCTTTCTTGAATTGAACGAGACTCGTAATCTTCATCAGCTTCATTTCTTGCCATTGCACTTTTTTCGCTAGAGGATTTCTGATTCTTCCAATTATACAAAAATACTCTCTTCTCTTTCCCATTCCCATTATTCCTAAAATGGGAATCCAAATGGGAATTATAATTCCCATTTGGTATTACATTCTCATTCTCCAACTGCTGCTTCCAAACAGAAGTAGAAGTAGAAGCAGTAGCAGCTAGAGTTGCAGCTACAGCAGATCTAGAAGAACTAAGCGGAGACTTCCATGAAGAAGTAGTACCTGGATCACGCAAAAGTCTGGCTGCCTTTCTGATTTGAGTAAGCTCCTTCTTCAAGTGAAGCCTACTTGGATCAGAAACTCTCATTTCAGACATCTTTCTTTATTTCTTTGGAGTTAACGGAGTAATGAATACCCACTAAAAATATAATTTGAGCAAGAAATACATTGAAAGTGAAGAGCCCATGAACGAGAAACCCCGGTTACATCAATACCACCCACATTTCCATTTCATTTGATCACAAACTAACAAGTAGTAATTGTTATGCAAGTAGTAAGTAATTAATACATGAAATGAAGCATTTATGGTGGTGGGGGAGGTGAAAATGGAGAAAAGATGGTGCTTTTGATAGTAAAGGATGGGGAAGAACAGATCTGACACAAGTTTGACAACGATGATTATTTGAGTACAGAGGTGGTGGGTCTGTGAAATTGAAGAGATATGAATTAGAGGATATACAAATATGTTATAGTTGTGATGAATGTGATGTCTTTTTCTACTTATAATTGACTCCTTCTCTCTCAATCACTAGGGTTTTTTATTTGGCGCCCCAAATGAAATCTTGAAATCTTGAAAGTTGAATCTTTTTTTGATGCATTGTTTTTTAAGGGGGGGGGGGAGAGATTTTTGGTATTTTGGAAATAAAAAATAAAGAAAAAAAGGCAAAGCTACTACAAGACATTATAGTAGTTCACACTTGTCTTGTCCTTTTTGTTTTTTCCTTTTTGTAGAAAACCAATTTATTTTTATTATTTCATTGTGATTTTGTCCTAAATGAAATATCATTAGCATCACTCAAGAAATTGCATTTAGAATTGTCAAAAGTAAAGTATTATGTAAGATATCTTTACTTATGATTATCTATTTATTTTAAATATATTTTTTAATTGAAGAAAATATTACATTATTCTAACAAATTTAAAAAATGTCAATACTATCAAGTTGAAAGATTTTTCTTTTTCTTTTGGGAGTTTTTTTATTTATAAGTTCAAAATTATGATTGAAATTAAATTCGACTCGGAGATTTAGTTATAGTTAAAACTCTACGTTCCTCTTTATAAATGTCTTTAGTGGAAATTGAATCTGAGAATTATTTTCATATGTCCAACCTGCATTGTCAATTAAGTCACGATCCGTAAATTTCTATCATGTAATTTTATTTTATACTAATAAACAAGCATTTTTAATTAAAGAATTCCTTGATAGAAACCCAAAGCTAAATACAAAATCAAAGTACAAATTTGTTTTATGTGTCACATTCACTCCAAACTCAATCAACATAAGAATCATTTGATTTAACATTAAGAATTTTTGTTAAAAAAAATTACTAGGTTGAAACAATTTTGTGAATGGAGACCACTTGTACAAGGAACCCTAATTGTCAATTTCTAGCCACCCACTAAATTTTCTTATGAAATCATTTACTCATGTTCCTATTTTAAAACATATTTATTCAATTTTGCTTTTGCTAAAAATATAATCATTTGATTGTGACTCCCAAACCTTCATGCCACCTTTATATTTTTAAATGTAAAAATCTAATAATAAATGCTAAGGATCCACATACAAAGAAATATATTACTCACTAATTCATAATTTCTTTTTTGTGAGCTAAAAATTTCTACTAGAAAATTCAAATATTTTTATTATAAAAATTGAATATTTCCTTTTTATTTAATTTTAAAATTAGAATATATCTAACTATAAATTGAGAAAAAAAATAAAAAAATTTCTTCATTGATTTCGTTAATAGTTGTAGCTATGAACTCGATTTAGGCAAATACAATCCTACGAGGGATTGACTTGCTTAGACGGGTCGAGGATCCAATGGACTAAGTAAATGAAAATATAAATTTTTGTTAAAATAATAATATTTCTAACTATATATTGAAGAAAAAAAAAGATAAAACATGAATATTTTTTAAAAATTTTTCCATTGGTTTTGTTCATAGGTGAAGCTATGAGCTCGGTTTAGTCAGCTAAAAATTATCTTATTATTCTTAATATTAATAATTAAAATTATAATTATGAGGGCACTTGATTTAAGCACTTTTTCTTTAATAGTCAACACAATTTCAAGACAAATCTCATAATTCATATCAAATCACAATAGTTCAACACACCCCACCAAGAGGAGTGAAATTGACCAAAGGTCATTTTTGTAATTTTGTAAAATTAAAAGATGGAGTTTTGCCTAACTTTCTTCTTTGGATTTGGGAAGCTGTCAAAAAAGGTGCCAATGAGTTAGGCTTTAATTGCGCTGTAAAATTTCAGCCTTCAATAGAACCGAACGGCCAAAATAAACAAATAAAAATGACTAAGAAAAATAAAACTTTCAATCTTTAGTAGGCACAGTCATTTATCGGTTTTTGAGACCTGAGCCCGTTGGTTCGGTTCAAAATCGAAATCAGAATTGAAACTTGCGATTTGATTTTTATTTCAAATTTTGAAAAATCATGACCACCCCTAATTTTAGCACGTGAAATTAGGGTATTAAAGAGCACTCATTGATTTTATCGTTATAGCTTAAATCATAAATTTAATCTTCTGTAATGCAAATTTTTCAGAAATCGGTCTCTTTACCTCTAAAAATAAGCAGTAATAGTAATTTTACACTAACTCAAAATTGGAAAAAAATACTATGAGAATCTTCAATTCTACAAATTTCGTAAAAAAAATTTTATCAAACTAGTAATAAGTTAATTAACTGAATTTAGATAATTCAATTAACATAATTTAAAGAAATAACAAATTTAAGTTTAAAGTTCAGTTAAAATTGAACGGAATTGCAACCAACTTTTCCACTTAAGATAAAATTGACATAATAAAGAAAATGTGGTTAAAATTGAAAATGAGGAAAAGGCTTGGAGTTTTTACCATTGGACTAAAAAAACCCTACTTTTGCAATTTTACCTACTTTTATTATTTTTATTAATATATATGTGTTTTTAAAAATAAAAATTAATGTCTAATAATTTTAAAAATAAAAAAATAATTTTGTATAGATTTCTAATATGAAATTTAATATATAATAAATTATATTTTATTTATTTCCACTGTAGGTGAGTTATAGTTTCAATTAATTCGATTGGCGTTTGTCCATAAAATGGATTAAAGTTATGAACTTTTTCATGATTTTCACGTTGCCGGAAGCTTTTTTTTTTTTTTTTTTAAGGTTCTCTTCTCTCACATGATTCTTTTTCTTTCTCAAGCAATATGTCTAAAAAGGTCTTTATGTATTATTTATTATTTATTATATAGACAGTCACAAGTAGAGAAGTCTTCAGCTCAAAGTTTGGCCATAAGTCACTTTATCCTCTTTCTATTAAATTATTAAATTGAAAGAGCATGTCTTTGTCTATTATTCTCAAATTATCAATCACTTGCCCTTTTTACCCCTAAAGAAACTTATTTAATTCCTCACTCTCTCTCTCTCTCAACATGTGATTTGATGGTCAAAAACAGATTTCCTATATATAAGAAGTAACATGGTAATTAAGGATAATTAATTCTTAATTTGGACAAGACCATGCATTTCTATGTACAAACAAATGCCAAATCACATGCTGCTTTTAACTATATATCCATTTGCTTAATAGAAATGCAATTAGCCAATTTTGCTACCATTTTGGAAGACAACTAGAAGAATATCTAGTTATCTGCTCATTTAATTGACATGAGGTTATTGAAGACCTTGGAAGCACATCTATGGGTGATGATTCAGTTAGCAACACAAGCTAAACATATGGAAAGAGTTTTCATATTTAATTTTCACTAAACACACCTATAGAAATGGACAAAGAGCCTTAACTATGATTAAATCTTGAACCGAACTAAACAGTTCCTTCTAATAACATTCGATACCAGTGGTTTACAAAGAAAAAAGAAAAAGACCTTGACAGAATTAAATAATTAGATTTCAATGCTCAATCACTTGTAAGTCCACCTTTACATGGGTACATAGAATTCAATAATTAAAAGTTCCATGACATGCTACATCTTTTCAATAATTCTAAATCTTAATGCTTTTTTCTTGTTTCTTGATAAGGGCAATCCAAAACAAAAAGGACAGAAATTATTCCTTTAACATAAATTTGTTAAAGAACATATATAAAGAAGAAAAACCAATGTTTTATTATTAATCAAAATCCACAAACACATATTGACAAAAGAGAAGATAACAAAGGAAATTTGCTATTTGATCCCACCATTATCTACAATCAAGGAATGATGATAATGATAAATCATATTACTTTTTACATGCACAAAAGCTTGTGTTTAAAAGAAGAAATTGGCCTAAGATGACATTTAACTCCTTTACAAGTGTTTTTTTATTTTTTTATTTTTTATTTTTTTATGATGGAGACATGAGAAACATATCCACTTTTGTTGTTAGGCAAAATGGGGAATCATTGTTCTTAAGTTGAGATGACAATTATCTCTTCTTCTTCCTTTTTTTTTTTCCTTTTATTTTCTTGAAGTTTATAACATTTTTAGAGGTTAAAGTGCTAAATTTTCAGTAGATAGAGTTTCTTCACCCATTTTATTAAAATTCATCCTTTATTATCTTTACCATTTAGGGTTAATTTTGAAATAATGTTGCTAAAGGGAACACATAGAGACAAATATGCAAATTTACATTAATAGAGCATCTAGGAGAAATTAAACTAGAAATTTTATTAATTAGAAACTGTATAATATGTATTTACGTTTTTATATAAAAGGTCTAATAATAAACCAGTTATGTAAAGAATAAAAAACACAATCTTGCCTCAGCAACTGGTGATCGCTATCCGACAAATGTCTCACTGGTTTAAGAGTTGCGTCATCAAACATATATAAAAAGAGGCTAACCATTGTGCACATTACTTAGCTAAGTGTGCAAGATCCTATTCTTTGGGAGCACACTGTCTTGTAGAGGCTCCTCCAGCAGTAACACCCACTGTCTAATCCTGGAGGATTAGACGACGAATGCTACATTCGTGTCGCAGCACCGTCTCATCTTACTAAATAATTCTAGATCATGTATTTAGAAGTGGCTAAGTTTTCATAAGAAAGCAAGTAATATAATATTATTTTTTTTATTTAAGAGCTTAAGAAAATTCCTACTGAAAATCAGCAAGAATTTCCCTAAAAATTTACTTGCCACACAAAGAAAATCAAAACACTTTCAATATTAATTCTTCCAAACCCCAAACTCCAAAATGATATAATAAAACACATAGCACTTCTAAATATTCCCATCAATCAACTTAAATTCTATCATATTATATTACCATTCATACGAAGAATTAATTATAAATAATTGCACACCATAAATTCACAATAAGATAAAACTTTTTAATTAATCATAAATCTCATTAATTTTACTTAGCTAAGTGTGCAAGATCCTATTCTTTGGGAGCACACTGTCTTGTAGAGGCTCCTCCAGCAGTAACACCCACTGTCTAATCCTGGAGGATCAGACGACGAATGCTACATTCGTGTCGCAGCACCGTCTCATCTTACTAAATAATTTCAGATCATGTATTTAGAAGTGGCTAAGTTTTCATAAGGAGGCAAGTAATATAATATTATTATTTTTTATTTAAGAGCTTAAGGAAATTCCTACGGAAAATCCGCAAGAGTTTCCCTTAAAAATTTACTTGCCACACAAAAAAAACCAAAACACTTTCAATATTAATTCTTCCAAACTCCAAACTCTAAAATGATATAATAAAACACACAGCACTTCTAAATATTCCCATCAATTAACTTAAGTTCTATTATATTATATTACCATTCATACGAAGAATTAATTATAAATAATTGCACACCATAAATTCACAATAAAATAAAACTTCTTAATTAATCATAATCTCATTAATTTACAACCTTAATAATTATAATTCAATCTCTTACAATATTTTTATACATGTCATAATATACTCTATATATGTCCTACCCAAGATAAATTTTTCTTCTCTCATGCTAAGCCTTCGATCCTCGTGTAATACCCATTGTCCCTAACCTGCGCGTGATAGAAATCAACACACTGAGTATATCACTCAGTGGTGCTAAATAATATATAAATGAAAATAGAATAAATATTGCCTAAGCAACACATTCAAATTATGAAACTTAAATCCTTAAAATATCAAATTATGTAAATCATACCAAACTATTTCAAAATCATAAAATATGTATACATTAGAAATATTTTCATAAAATTTTCAAATATAATGAAAACTGCTTCAAAGCATAAATATCATCTTGAAAACCTAAATAAAACCTTAATGTTAAAAATGTAAGAAAAATTCCATAAATACAAATATATCTCCGATTCATTTTTAACAAAATAAAATTGCGTTCTTAGTTAGGGCTCGTACTAATACAGAATGAAGTAAACAGATTTGATCGTGGCCTGTGGAAGCGCCACCCACATTACATAATAAGCGCGTCCGCTTATTCATAAGAGCTGATAACCCTAGCATATGATCATAGCTCCACATAACAGAATGGGCTGATAACCCGAGCATGCTTACATATCAAAATCAATCTCATCATACTACATTTCAATCATGCATAATAGAGCCGAAAATAAATCCATTCCTTTAGAAATGATCTTATTTCTTATAAGTAGTTCCTTATTCAAAATATTTTATGACTTAATACTTATCATTTCAAAATCACATAATTTACAACTTGTAAATACTCATTAAGTTCTCTTATATTTAAAGTCAAAATCATACTTATAACATTCAAAGCTTTCCTTTTTCAAAATATACACTTAAAATACAATTCAAAACTACCTAAGTAAACCTTAAATGTATTACTTATAATCAAAAGACAATAAATCCCTTCTTTCACTTTTTCAAAGTATCCTATAAGTTGTGTAAAATTCATAATAAGTTTAGAATAAAATATATTAAATACTATTCAAAACATACTTATCAAACAACAAATTATAAGTAAAATTAAACATAAAAAAATTAAGGGAATTCAATCTCCTTTCCCTCATTATGCTTCGGCTTCTCTTACTAATAAAGGGGAAAATTTCTCTTTTCAAATTTACCACACTTTTCATATTTAAGCATCAAAATTTATATTTTTTAAACACATACTTAACTTAAACTTATTTTTCTTAACTTTTTTAAAACTTACAACTTGTAAAGTTCATCAAAATCTACTCATGTTCTCACACAAAAATAATACTTTCATAATACACATATATACTTAGTTTAAAATACTTAAAACCAACATTTAGCAAAATATTTTAAAGCCTAAACATTTTTACTTCAAAATAACTTAACTTACAACTTCAAAATATTATCCAACTTTCATACTTATACTTATAAAAAAATTATACTTATCAAATATATATATATATATATATATATAGTTTAAATACTTAAAAATCACTATTTAGAAAAAATAAAACAGTTCGATTTATAGTTTGATTTCATAGTCTTTTTACAAGTCTGATCTGATTATCTTTAAATTTTTTTTTTTATTAGAGAAGAAGTCTCCATTTCTATTTGCATAACTATCAAAATAATGAAATACAATAGACAAAATCACCGTAACAGTGATGATAATAATTTAAAACTAGATCTGATAATAAAATCTTAAGATATGAACAATAAGCTTTAATATTTAAACGAAAATAACTCAAATTTCTGAATAGATCCAAGAATTATTTATAATAAAAAGTAAAAAAGAGAAATGTATGACCATCAATGAAAGCTCCTCAGGTGGTCACCCGCAGAAAAAAGAAAAGAGAGTTCCTAAATTTTAGGTTTTGAAAGAAAGAGAAAGAGGGGATGATGGAATAGGACTTATTTATTTGTTCATCTTTCCTTCTATTTTATTAATTGTTGAAAGTTCTTGCATTATAATTAATGACCGAAATTATCTTAGAATTAGTTAATTGAAAAAATATTAATTTTTATCCCTACCATAGTTTAGTTAAAATAATTAGAATATATAGATATTATTAAGTTCTTAAATTTGAAAAATATCATATTCCTATATATAATTACAAAAATTTAAATTGCTAAAAAGGATAAATTGCATAATTAAATACAAGCAAGGCCAAGCTTAGGTATAAAAAATTGAATTACGAAATAAATTAATTTTATTCAGTTTAATTTAATTTGGAAACATAGTACGAGCGGACACACTCTAAGTGATTCAACTTTTGTTTTTCAATTTTAAAATTCATCAAAATGTAATCGAAATAATTAAAATTTTTTCAAATACCATAATTAAATTTTAAAATTTATAAAAATGAAAATCAAATCATTATTGAATAATAAATGATGAGAGAGAAAAAATAATGAAAAAAAAAGAGAAAAGTTAAAAAATTTTCCAATCAAAATAAAGCAAATTCTAAAATATTAAAGAAAGTGCCACATCAACCCTCAGTCAACACAATTTAAGTTTTAGGCAATTAGTCAAACTTTGTATGTCCCAATATGAATATTATAATTACGTTATTTAATTGAATATGAATATTACAACTCATACTGTATCATGATGTGGTTGTGTGCACATGAAACAAAGATTACAAGTAATGAACTTTAATTTAGTGATATTACAATTATAAGGAGCATCTCCCTGTGTGGATTTTATTACTTTTGAAACAGAATTCAATCAGCAGTTCTCACTGTTTCACATTTTCTCCAAAGGCAACAAAGTGAATGAAAGAAAGTAAAAGATAAAAGCTATCATAATGGCTGCTGCTGCTGCTGCTGTTTACATGCTCTTTATTTGGAAATATTATTTTAGCATTTTCTATCGGTCTTTTACCCGATCTCAATGCAGCAAAATTTTCTGTAATTAAAATTATAAGAAGTCATACAAGAATGGAGCAACAATGAGAATACAAAAAACCAAGAAAACTTCTACTTCGAAGACTCAAGAATTCAGGTGTAAAATTCTCTCTGCAAGCAACAAATCATCAGGGGTTGTGACCTGCAGATCATCCTTATTTCAGTAAATTGATTTGTAAATCAAATAGAATAATTAGCTTCAATATCATGAATAAAAAAGAAAGTTCTATATTTCGTGTATTGGGTTTCACTTGACTGACTGTCTACGGCTCCATTGGGTCTCATATTATGACATAAGAAAGCAGTTATTGTATCGGTAAAAAATCGGCCAATATGGTTGAGAAAGTTAAGTATGAAACCCTGTCTGATATGCATAAAATTTCAAAGAATTCATTTGGGATTTCATTTTTTCATATTTGTTATGAATGAAAACGCATTTTACTTGCACAAATTCAATTTTATGAAATTCAATATAAGTGAACCAAATTCTATCATTTATAATATATAATATATATTTCATTAGAGACATTCTGCAAGTATACTGGTTCTGCATTATAATCCCTCTCAGGCCAAGGTTCATGAATTAGACAGTTCAATTTACCTTGATGTTAGTGTAAGATCCTTCGGTAATGAACACGGGATGTTTAAGGTGCTCTACAATAGACACATCATCAGTGACTTCAAGACCACCTCTGTTGAGAAGAACAAAATCAAAATGTATTTAGCATTTCAGGTTTCATTAATAAGACAGGGAAAGAAAACCTTGGACAAACATAGTTTTTTATGAGCAATTTTTTTTTCCACAAAGCAATTCTATACACAAATTTTACAGCAATTAGGAGATAATAAAGCAGTTAGTATTTTTAGCAAATAGAATTAGGGTGCCACCTAAAATCTGCTACTCACAATAGCAATGTGCTTCGGCAGTTGGTACTTTCAGTAAATAGAACTGTATGGTTTGCTCATCACTGATTGAGCTAAGGCCATACTCCTACCATCAAAGAAGACAAATCCCATCTTAAAATGAACTCTATGATCATCAACTATAGTCTATACATACCATGTGCTCATGCACACGAAGATAAAAGCATGACTACACTAATCAACTAATCCATGTAATTATGTCTATTTGTCACAGACCAAAACCTCTAGCAGTAAGATATATAAAACCCTCCTAATATAGATTTTTTTTTTTCCTTTCTCTAAGAGAATTTTGGAACGTAAGCAGAGGACACAGTATTTTTGTCAGATCATAGAATATATTCAAACTTCAGAAAATGTTCTACTGGTAAAAGACCTCTGAATAGTTAATGCACTATCAACACACTCAGAGAAAATAATTCCAGAATATTGCTTATTGGAAGTATCTATATCACACAAAATGATAAAAGCATAAAATACCTATTCACAAGCTCAAAGCCTTTTCTAAGCAACTCGGGCTTCATCACCTGTATAAAAAGCAATCTACATAAATAGCAAGTATTTAAATTCCTTTTGATAATGTTCTTTTCTACTAATAGTGAACCTGTGGAGTTTGCATTTCCCAGAGCGTTTTGCGGTCAAGAGTTCTCACTACAAAAGAATCAGTATTTGCCTGCACATAGATAGGAAACAGATTATAAAATCAATTAAGTGAAAGAATTTCTAGCAGGATTCAATTAACGGCATGCCTAGTTTAAGAAACAAAATAAAATAAACTCAATCTATCAATTCAAGCATTGAAAGTATAGTGACATAATGTAGGCAACAATCAATGACACAATGATATTATTTCTTAATACTAAAGTTACTAACTTTTCTAGAGAACTTAATGCTTTCAAAATATTGAAAACACAACGATACAAAGAATTTCGGAACAATTCACGTACAGAATGGAAAAGGAAAGGCCTATAAGGGGATAAAAAAAAAGAAAAGAAAAGAAAAGACAACACTTTCCAGCTACTGTGCAAATAATGGAAGGCAACAAAGCAATTGTTAATACTTTAGTATGGCAATGCATTATGATAGATGTTATTAGTTGCTTTTTTAAGGTTTAATTAATTTAATAGCGAGATTGTCCACAACCAGTGACGGAGTTGGAATTTTTTTCATAGGGAGGGCAAAAATTTATTCGTCATTTCATGACGAATAAAAAATAAACCTGATTAAAAATCATCTAAATTTAGTGTAATTACATGAACAAATATATCAAATATGGTTAAAAATTTTTCATGAAAATAGTATAAATGATAACAAAATAATAGATATTTTTTTAGTGTACATAATGACTTTCAATGTAAAAGGAATAATTTTCTAAAATTTACAAATTACAAATTACAATGAAAATAATTATTAATATTTAAAATGTTAAAGATGTTATTATAATTTTAAAATTCAATCAATTCATGTAAAAAAAAATCAATCAATTCAATTTCATATTGCTCTCTAAAAACTACTAAAATAGAATCAAGAATTATAATATTAAATTCATTTCTTCGAATAAATTAAATATCATGTGATCATTCAAAGAAGTTAAAATTCTAAAATTTTTTTTAGTTGTTAAGTTTTAATAAAATAACCAATAATAAAGAATTAAATTTGTAATACTATTGTAAATTTTAATATTAACATTAATTTTATATATTCATAGAATGAAATTAAATTTAAGACTAAATTTAAAAAAGAATGTAAAATTAAATAACCTAAAATCAAATTTAATGATACAAGTCATTCAAAGGCAACAAAAAAATAATTTATAAAAATTGTGGGATCCTGTGTGCTTATTTATGTATATATATTTAAACTAAATCAATATGTAAGAACTAATTAAAATAATTGAACCAAAAAAATAAAAATAAAAAACTAAGGGCTCGTTTTTCACGGTTATTTGTTTTTAGTTTTTTCATTTATTAGAAACATAAAACTGTTTTTAGTTTTTGGTTACTTATTTTCTCAAAATTGTTTCTTTTCTTCCTAAAATTATTTTTTCCTTTCTTTTAGTTCATGATGTGAAAAATTCTTCCAATTATCAAATTTCTCCCTTATTAACCCATTAAAGATTTTAGTTAATAATAAAAAATCTAAGGCAAGTAATTAAAAAAATTTCACATTTTAATTTTTAAATTCAAAGTCAAATTAACTATTTATTATTATCATGTATACAATCAATTGAATAAAAATATAATATCCAAATATTATAATAAATAAATAATACTAAATGACATTAGATTTATATAGATAAAGAAAATAATAACAAATATAAAAATAATACTAAATAGAGAAGACATGGAAAAAAAGCATTAAATTTTAATAGAGATAATAAAACTAATGCTTATATATTTTGGATAAATAAATGAGATTAGATTTATATGGATAGAGAAAATAAAAATAAAAATAAAAATAATAATAAAAAAATAATACAACTTTATGACAACAAGTCTTATAAAAAAAATTAAAGAAAAGGAGTAATGTAGAATAAAAACAGAAAGCACAATTACAGAAACCATTATTTGCAGTTTTATAAAGTTTTTTTTTTTTTTAAAACAGTTTTCTAAAAGGTGAAAAAAAAAATTAAACAAATTTAAACAAACAAATTTTGTTTATTTTCCAAAGAAAAAAACAAAAAATGAAAACTTAATCTAAAACAAACGGCACTTAAACTAACAAAACAGAAAAACTGCAACTGCCAGAATTTGTCACAAAAGTTAACCACATTACAAAATTTTATCAAACTCTAGGAACAGCAATTATCACGATAAGGAACGGCCTTTACAGCCAATCCTGCTAATTCAGCTCCAGTTTGATGTGAGATCTAATTACCAGTGTCATAACAGGGAATATTATATCAATAGGCTAAAATTCCGATGTATTATGGCCGAAACATATTAAATGCATCTAAAATTATGTTTTCCATACCAGTTGACCAATAATATTGAAAAGAGTACCAGATGACACTTTTGCCCTAATCAAACATTCACATTTTTCTGTTTGTTACAGGGTAACCAACAACTAAGGTATAACATCTATATCACTTTTTAAACAAGGTAACTGAGTCATAGTATTGAAAACTCAACATTAGACAATGCCAATTTGATTGGTTCCTCATTCTGTGACAAAACTTGTGCAAATCCTAGAGTTCTAATATTGAATTGATACTAACAGGCAAATAACCATTGAAAATCAAATGCTTATCTGAAAGGTTTGGGTCACAATTATGACTGGAGGTTAATCCATGTGGAGGAAACCACAATACATTGCTTTTATTTGAATTTTGTTCTGATTAAGTCTTAATGTCTTGATTTAAATTTAAATTATTTATTATTTTGGACATGATGACAAATCATTAAATGAACCATCAAAATGTCTTTGGTTGTGCCACTGCTTCCATGCTAGTAGCATTAGTTACAAATTTAAACTGAATAGATTTGCATGTCCATTCTAGAGACCATGCCACCAGATTATATGTAACTATTCTTAGCCATTTGATGCCAAGGACAGTTTTTCCAGCTTGTACAAATGCAAAAATAAATAACAAAGAATAAGATAATATTCAGTATTGAAGAATGTCAACATCTAGTTATTTATATATACCTCCTTGATTGTGGCTTTGACAGGAACACCAAGAACAGCTGCTCCATTTATCCAAGCATCTTTGAGGACCTAGTCACAAGTGATGGCCTTTTGATTTGGAAAGTCAAATAAAAAATGGAACAAAAAGTGGAGAGCAAAAAAAAAAAGGTGGAAAAGAGAAAAAAAGCTTCATACAAAATCAGGATAAGTATACTAATTAAACTATGGATTATATGATAAATTTGAAACCCATAAAGTCACATTTATATTTAAATAACAGAAGTAAATATCATTTGCTCCACCACACAAAACCTCCTCTTATATCTTCCAGACACAATGGGGGTGTACTGTTCAAACCAAGGTACATCCAAAACGTAAGATTTGCAGCTAACCGCCTATGCACCATAATCCAACATTACATTTTTCTTGTTCTAGAATCCAATATTATTTTCTCTTTTTCTAATTTTAACTTTCTTTCATAAAAGATATATATAAAAAAAAAAAACACTTTCATTGCTTGAAATCTAGTGCTTCATAAAATAACCATCTGTTTGAAAACTTTGTTGTATGAACAGTTAAGTTGCAGAAATAGCAGACGCTAATGAACAAGAGATGTATAAGAAAATAATCTGATTCAAACCTTTTCTACATCTGCAGATGTCACCAATGGCCTTGCTGAGTCATGGACACAAACAAGCTCAGAGTTCAAATCAATTGCCTGCAAAGGGAATGTAATGATTAAAGAACAAACATTTTCCAACACCAACACTGACCTGTCAGAAAGCTAGTTAACTAGGAATTCTTTTTATTTATTAATAGTCTTATCTTTTTTTACCCAATGTTCATAGTAATTAATTATTATTATGAAACATTTAATACAATCCAAAAATTCTGGCATTGAAGGACCATCTTTTGTCATCAAAATTATTATAGATAAAGCCCTCTTTTTTTATTCTTCATTATGTTTCATAAATGAATTGTTTAAGGGGACTTTTATCGCTGATCTGCAGATACATTGGAGATCTTGTCTGTTGTAGCATAGGCTTTCTTTTCTGTATTTATATCATTGCTTCCAGAAGAATTCCTTATCCTTCTTTTCTGTAATTTCTTCCTAGGACTTCTCTATATATATCTTTTCTTTTTTTTCCCCTTTTTAACTAAATCTTTTTTTCTCTTTTTTAATCGCAGAAGAAAGAAGACCAAAATGAAAGCCAACTTGCCCTTAAGGTGTCAAGACCCAAAATTTCCTATGGCAACGCACGCTAAAGAATGATAAAGTGCTAATTCAAAAAAAAAAAAAGTTTATCTTAGACTAAAACAAGTAATCAAAAACGTAAATCACTGACATCATCATAATTTCAAGATTTTCACTCATACAATATTTTTTGACAAGTTACATACATGATTAACAAAAGAATAGGACGCGTATCAAATATTGAAAGCAAAAGAACTTAGAAAGCCATACATAACTAATCTGCTCAGGTTTTCAGCATGAAACATCCTAAGATGCAGCCTACTCTTCTAAATTTCCCTTATTATCTTCCTTTAATTTTTATTTGCAAATGCTAGATGCCTTTGCCCCAACAGCAGTTGAGGAAGGAGACTAGGTTGAACATTTTATAATTGACATCTTATATGTGCTAAATAGTAAGTAAGAAAAAGCAAGCTTAAGAAGGAAACAATAAGAAAAAGGAAAAGCATGTTATGACAAAGGAGATAGAGCCTAGAGTAGAATTCACCTGAAGGCCACTGTACACAGAATCTTGTCTCTCCTTCCCGGGCAGCGCAAATTTGAGGTCCACATTGATACTTTCTCTGGCATCTGATAAGATCATAAAGTAGTTCAAACTCTTTATGTTAAAAAGGTTTAAGATAGCCCAAAGGAGAATGCATGCAATGTAAAAGAACCCAACAAATAAGCAAAAGCATAGAAGCATATGCATGCCGGTATGTGTGCAAACACATGCATGTGCACAAAGAGAGATACCAAACCTTCAAAAATATCTTGGTAGGATGGATCACAGACTACAACAATCTCCTTTACTTCAACCATTTTTGAGAATGTGTACAAACTGCCAAAATAATGGAATTAATTTCAGAAGCAATACTGTTGTTTAAGCGCTAAAATTATACTTAAGAAGCCCATCTATGCAACCTTTCCACTGAAAACTATACAGACATGAAAAGGGTCAAAATGTTGCAGTTGGCAGATTATTGAATATCCATTCACCTATCAGATTAACAATAAATAGTGCCAACAACGAAACTTTGAGCATTATACCTAACTGCTCATAGCAACAGCATGCCATGCCACAATCTGTCAGTTAATGAAATAACCTACAAATTTTGTTCATTTTTTTATGTACTCAGGAATCATATTTCAATTGATTCATCCAACTTTTAGTCAAACTGTAAGGGGCATCATAACTCTATGCGTCCTATTCTTATAGATTATCATTTTTTTTTTCCCTACAGCTGCAAGACTTTAAATAAATTTCCTCAAAATGGAGCTTTCCCAGTAACCATTGTCATTTACCTGTACAAAGCAATTGGCTGGCCCAAGAGTGGTAGATACTGCTTTGGCATGTTTGCCTATTTGCACAAAGATAATAAAACTGTCATCTGGAAGATGAAAATACGTAACTATAGATAATGAAGAATATGCAATTTGTTTTATGAGAACAAATATGCACATGCAAGTATACTAAGACCATTGTTGACGCGATCACATAATGACATTCACTTAAAATTGACAAAAGTAAAAATAGTAGTTTCCGTTGGAAAACAACAGTTAAGAAATGAAATGCATAGTCTTGAAGCCAACAGGTCATTAAAAAGCTTAAAAAAGAAAATCAGTTATCTAGTCTTAGAATAAAACTAACAAAAATTTGTTCAAAACACTATTTCTTATATCTTTCAGATTCATCACTCACCAATCAAATTAGTCATTCAAAATCCTAAATCTCAATCTGATGTATTCCTGAGATATTCCAGGCATCATAGAGCCATTATTTTTACCTAACATACATATTATACTCAAATTCAATTCAGAAACACTCAAAGCTTTTCTTCCCTAAATCAGAATCCAACATATAAGCAATAAATGCAGATTCATCACATATCCCACATCATAAGTGCATTAATTTTAGAGCATCCATCAAAATTGAATCATTGCATTGTGTTTTGCATAGCAATTAAAGGATCAATTAATGGTGTAAATGTGAATACAATTTAAACACACAAAAAGGAAATCTAATGCAAATACATCCTAAGATGCCATAGTTTAAAACAAAAATTAAGAGTAATAACAATGCAACATACACCCATTCTTTTTCCCTTCCCTCCAGCCAACAGAATGACTGAAACACTCTTCTCTTTCACGGTTTCAGAGCTCTGAAGACCAAAGATAACGATTACAAACAATTATCAGATTTGCAACAATTATGCCAGCAAAAACCAGAATAATATATACTATTACTACAAGGATGTTAGTTGACTACTAAATACTTAACTTTTCAGTCTTAGCAGAGCATTTGATGGTGGTAGTTGCAATTCTGGGAAACTTTTGTATCCAAGAAAATTTATGGCCTGAACAAAAAATGCAAAACCCAGATTAGAAAAAGCATAACTAAATCACAGTAAAATCAAGATCACTGATTTATCACATAAAAAGGCTTTTGACTTGCCCGAGGATTTCGGGTATACAGCTGGTAGGAGAAAAGAATTGGCGGGAATATGATGATTATTGCACGGAAACAATGGATTAGGAGAAGATTTAAAAGAAGAAGAAGGAATAGTAGAAAGGTTCATCTGAAGAAGATGACCCATCTCTCAATCACTCGTCTTCTCTTCTCTGTTCCCTCCTTTCTTTTTCTCTCTAGTGGACAGGCAATGAGGGAGAGAACAAGAAATGAATACAGAAAAAAACCTCTAGCAGCATGTGTGTGACTGCTGAATAAGTAGTGTTTTTGTTAACCCATTTTCCATGCCGTTTTGTTTTTTATTTTTTATTTTGAATTTATTGGAGTCTTCGTTGTCGTCTAAAGATATTCAAATATTTTATTATTATTTCATAACATAAAAAACAAATGGGTCAACATTGGACATCGGAGGCTTTGAACCTCCAACACCCATCATGCCAAAAGGCTCCGCAAAAGGACCTTTTAGAAGAATAACCCTTTTTTTTTTTTTTAACTACGGTAAATTATAAATGGAACCCTAAATTATATTTAAATTGACCTTTAAATCTTTTTTATATTTGAAAAGGAATAATGACATTCTTAATTTATATTTTATCTCACTATCGAATCTTTTTATTAAAAAAAATAACTATTTTCATTCAAAAATGAACATATTTAATCCAAAAAGTGAATCTAAGTACTAGTAAATATCTCATTTTTTGAAATGAAGGATCTAATAGAGGGAAAAAAGGTTATAAATTAGAGACGTTATAATTATTTCTCAAATATAAAAATATTTAGGTATTAATATAAATATAATTTAAAATTTTAATTATATTTTATTTTTTAAATAAAATAATTTAATGCATTATTTTTTAAAAAAATTACAATACAATCATGTGATTTATAAAATACAATTAATGCGTTCCTATTTTTATTAAAATATATTAAAACATCCTTAGACTCTACTTCATCAAATTATAAAGTCCTTCCATTAAATTTTTACTTTTTTTTTTTGTTAAATGCCTAGTGAATGATGAAAATACCCATTTTATTTTTAAAACCACAGGGATAGATTAGTATTTTTTAAACTATAGAGGCCGTACTTTAATTTTTTTTTTATATATATAACATCTTAATATCTCTTCACCTCTTGCATTTTCTTGTTGATTTAATGAAAAAGAGATGCAAAAAATAGATAGAAGAACTTAGTAGTACAACGAAAACAAAACATAGAGATAAATTGATATATTTTAAAAAAGGATTGGAACAGATTAACTGTATTTCACAAACCACATAGATCGTATTATAATTTTTCTTTTTTTTATACTCTAATTAAGTCAATATTATTGCAATTTCCTTGATTAAGGAGTCAACACTATTTAGTCAAAATTAGACAAATAAATTCAAATATTCTTATTTTTTCAATTTTATTTAATATTAAGTATGCTAAATGATTTGATTATTTCTAGGTAAGCACAGATTGGGAATACCGAACCAAAAACTTAAAAAAATGATTTAATTTAATATTTTACGCTATTGGTTTTGGTTTAGTTTTGATAAAGAAAGTAAAAATTTTTATTTTCGATTCAGTCTTTTTTTTTTTTTTTGAAAAACGTCAGTATAGCGCATCAGTGCATATTATTCAAATTTGCCAATAAAATATCATACAAAAAATTCGGCGGGCATACTCCCATGAAAGATCAGGCATAGAACCAACTACTTTAGCACAAACGTGAGCCGCATGGTTTGCTGATCGCTTAACAAAACAATAATCAACCAATTGAAGCTCATGCAATAGAGCCTTACAATCATTAATCAACACTGAAAAATACGACAAGACTGTTATAGACGAGGAGCGTAATGCTGATATTAGCACTTGACAATTTGTCTCTATAATAACAGGGAAAAAAATTTAGGATCTTCAACCAACTTAAAGCTTCACTAAAATAAATAGATTCACCAATTAGAGGGTTACTATTACCATAAACAGCTTGCACACAACCAACTATACACAAACCATTTATATCTCTTACAATCATTCCCAAACCATATCTATCATCAGGTAAAATAGTTGCATCAATATTGCATTTAAAAACACCAACCGGTGGAGCACGCCATACCTGTACAGAAGTGTGGTGTTGAGCATCATTGCGCTATTGGCCCTCCTACGCTGATGGTCATTGATGAAGAACCGTCCAGGCTCTAGAAACCACAGTAGCGGGGCTGTCCATTTTATGCTTCCATACTAACTGGTTTCTACTACACCAGATGCTCCACAAAATCATAAGAACCTGTTGTTGGTCTTCTTTTCGTCGCTGCTATAAAAAGTGTTGCAGCCAAGAGTTTAAGTTTGAAATCGGGTTCCACCCAATAGGAGTTTCCAACCATACTAATATAGCATAATAACAATCATGCAACAAATGACATTCAGTCTCATCAAATAGGTTACAAAAAGAACATAAAGCTTATACTTACTTCTCCTTCTCAAATTGATGGTACATGGTTAAATTCCTCGTAACAGTCTCCATATAAAGAATTTTACCTTTAATGGAATGTGCACTTGCCATAGCTTGGTCCACCAGTCATCATAAAGGTAGACTTCATTGAAAATCCCCTGTAGAGCCATCTTATATCTGTCCTTCACTTAATAGATAGCAGTACGATTATGAGTCCAAAACCAAACATCATTGCAATCAGAAAGCAGCAAAGGGATTTGTTGAATAAGCTCAACATCTCTAGGCAGAAACAAATTATTAAGTAAATTAACATTCCATCGGCTATCAATCATTAAATCAGAGACTATAATCACATGAGTTGGGATGTCCTCAGTGTGAATAAAAGGATAAGCCATATCCAGGAGCCATGGTTCATTCTGAATATTAGTCAACAAACCATTGCCAATTCTTCTTCTGCATCCCTGTTCCAAGATAAAACGGCTTGCACATATATTATGCCATATCTAGCTGGTATTATTGCCAACCGTTGCCTAAAAAAAATTTGAATTAGAAAAATATCTGGCTTTCAACATTTTTGCAACAAAAGAGGTCAAAAATTGAAGAATCCTCCACCCCTACTTAGCTAACATAGCGAGATTAAACCTCCGTAAATCCTGGTACCCTAATCCTCCATTCAACTTTCGAACTGTCATTCGCTACCATCGCATCCAATGGATAGACGTTGCTTGTCCAGCATTATTATCCCAAAAAAATGAGTTCATTAAACATTCTAAGTCCTTGCACGTGTCAATTGGAAGCAAAAACAAAGACATGAGATAATTAGGCATGGCTTGAGCGACTGTTCTTAAAAGCAGATCTTTCTCTACTTTGGATAAAAGTTTGGATTTCCACCCTTGCAGTCGCTTCGTCAATTTCTCTACAATGTACTAAAATACTTGCTTCTTCTCCTGTACAATGACAAAAGGCATTCCAAGATATGTACCACGATTCTGGACTTCCGGAACTCCTAAGAGAGCACAAATAGCCATTCTACACTCAATAGGAGTAGAAGGAGTGAAACATACCCCGGACTTTGATAGATTGATCTACTGCCCAGATGCTACCTAATACATTTGTAAGTAATAACGTAATTGACACGCCTCATGTACTGTTGCTTTTGTGAAAAATAAAGCATCATCAGCGAAAAACAAATGTGAAACTATAAGAGCCCCTCGACATACCTTGGCACAATGAATACGGCCTTATGCTTGAAACTTTGTCAACATAGCTGAAAGACCTTCAGCACAAATTATAAACAAATAAGGCGAGAGTGGATCCCCTTGCCGAAGCCCCCTTGTTGGAAATATCGGACCATATTCGTCAGCCCCTTTAACAAAAGTATAAGATACTGTCGTCACAATATTCATTATATTCTGAACCCACTGATCACAAAAACTCAATTTTAACATAATAAGTTTTAAATACTCCCACTTCACCTAATCATAAGCTTTGCTCATGTCTGTCTTTAAAGCCAAGAAGCCAGTCTTTCCTTGTGTCTTCCTTTTTAGAGAGTGAAATAATTCATAAGTCACAATAATGCTATCAATAATCAAACGGTTTGGAATGAAAGCAATCTGTGTCTCTAAAAGTATCTCAGGTAAGACAGGTTTGAGTCTGTTAGCCAAAACTTTACAAACAATCCTATCCGTGACATTACTTAATGAAATAGGTCGTAAATCAGCAATTACCTCTGGTGTAGTCTTCTTTGGAATTAATATGACATTTGTAGAGTTACCTCCTAGCATTGGGGCACCCTCATTTAAACACTATAGACAAGCCTATATAACTTCAAGGCCAACAATGTTCCAGTAATGCTGGAAAAAACCTGGATTTAAGCAGTCCGGGCCAGGAGATTTATCCATATGCATTGAAAACACTACCCTTCGTACCTCGTCTGCTTGGAATGGGGCCATCAATGCCATATTCTGCTCTGCAGTAACCTTGCATGTGACACAATTCAAGGCCAGACTAGCATCACCACCCTTAGAAAAGAACAAGTCTTTATAAAAGTCAATAATTAAGTCTGGTAATCTCGGTTCCCAATCAACCCAACATCCAATAGAATTCCTCAGCCGACTGAAAGAATTTTTTCGACGCCTATTTGAAGTTACAACATGAAAAAATTTTGTGTTGGAATCTCCCTTTGCCAACCAGAATTGCTTTGATCGTTGCTTCCAATACAACTCATTTTGAAGAAGTAACTCATTGTACTTTTGTTCTGCCATTTTAATTCCATCCATGTCCAATTGCACCTGGTTTTGCAAAGACATCATTATTTTTTTTATTCATGTAGTTGCAATCTAAATTCACGATGGCGACTATTGGCCCATTGCTGAATAATTGTGACACATTGAGCAATCCGGTTTGATAGCAACATATTATCTGAACCTGACCAACCTTGCTGTATAAGATTCTCACAGTCAACTTCTAACGTCCAAGCATTCTCAAAATGGAACCGCTTTGGCACATACTACCATAACACCCGACAAAAGAAAAATAGGGAGATGATTAGAACACGCAGATTGGAGAGTATGTACCTTAGCCATAGAGAAAACACGCTTCCACAGATTTGTTGTAACTGCTTTATCTAACTGCTCTTGGACTATATGCTGCTCATCCCTTTTCTTCTCCCATGTATATCGTGAACCATTATAACCCAAATCAAACACCCCATAATCAAATAGAGCTTGTCGAAACCTTGTCAATAACCACTGAGGATGTGCTTGCGAACCTTGCTTTTCTCATAGAAAACAAATGTCATTAAAATCATCGATTAAACACCAAGGCAGGAATGATTTTGTGCTCAAATTCCGAAGCAAATCCCATCCCCGACTATGATTCTGCCGTTCTGAAAAGCCATAGTACCCAGTCAAGCGCCATTGATTCAATCCCTCCAATGAAACCTCAATATCAATATGATTCTGCAAATAACTGAGCAGATTAGCACTCTCTTCTTCCCTCCAAAACATAGCTGGCCCTCCCACAATGCCCACAGGATCCACTATAAAAACCCCAGCAAAGCCCAAAGCCTTTCTTATTGTAAACACTCTTTATTTTTTAATTTTTGTTTCAATTAGAAAAATAAACTTGTGTTTCTTGGAAGAGACTATCTCTTTTAAGGCCCAAATTGTCGCTTGGTTCCCAAGCCTGCGACAATTCCAACTTAAAGTACTCATTGGTCTGGGTAGGTCTGGAAACCACAGCCCGCCAATAAGTCATTTTTTGGATCAACCTCAACCATTTAAGGAATAAACTCGTCACCCATAAAATCCACATCCAACTCTACAATCCGCCGTCGTTTAGGATCAAGAATAGTTATGGTATCTGTTGGAGCCTGTAAAAGATCACCAATATCCATATCTTGCATATTAGCTTCTTGAGATGATTTCAAAACAGATTTACCTTTATCAACATTCAAACTGTTTTGTTTATCATAACTAACTCCTGCCTTCTCTATCAGATTTTCTTGCGGACCGGACTACTCTTTTCCACGTAAGTTACCTCCATGAGTAACTTGTGGAGGTGACTGCAAAACATCTTATTCTGATCTCAGATACTTCAAACCTGCGTGCATTGCTTTATGTGGATCCGCCTTCAATAATGGCCCATATGGAAACCTTTCATGTGGGATTTTTGGCAAATCATATAACAATTTGCATGAACGATCCGAATGGCCAATAATCCCACAAAAGTAATAGAAAGTGTTAAGCCGTTCATATGCAAAATTTAGACACACATCTGGACACCTAGGCCTGCGAATAATGAAACTACGCTTAATTGGCTTTCTAACATCCAGCTTAACTCTAATTCTCATGGAGTCACGCCACAAATGCCAAAAATTACGTGGGTCAGCTATCTCATATTCCCCCAAATAATTACCAGCATCCATACAAACCTTCTCGAACATAAACTCTCCTGAAACATCATGAATTTGTACCCACAGCTCAATCTTCGTTAGCTCCACCTGCCTTGGATTTTCATGAGGCTGAAGAACATGTAAGAGTAACGGAACCTATTGATAATTCCATAAACCCCCTTTCACCACTTTCTCCACATGAAGTGCATGAAAAAATTGGAATAGAAAACAATTATTTCCAAGATCCTTTACTAGAACACCTTTCACCGGCTGCCAAACATTGGCTATCAATAACTTGAAAGCCATAAAATTAACTACACACTTAGTTAAAAGTCTACCTAACACACAATATTACCATCCAGCCTCTTGTTCAGCATGACATTCCTCTTCCGTTTTCTCGTATGACAGAACTCCATCACTATCGTTGATATTTAGCCCGTTGTAAACCTCCCTAACCAACTGATCCTCCACACTGCCTTCATTCGTTGGATTCATAATAACAATGATAAGAGAAAAGAGAGAAAGGAAAAAGGAATAGAAGAGAGATGATTAGAGAAGAAGAGAAAAAATTGACTAAATCGGACGAAACTTGTTATTAGATGAAACAAGAGAAAGAAAAACCCTCAACCAAAGAGATTATTTTTTCAGTTGTCTTTACTAAATCCAAAACTTAAATTTAAATTTGCCAAAAACGACTAAAACCATATTCAATCAGTTCCTTTCTAGATACTACTCAATTTTCATCATGTTTTTAATATTTAACATTTTTTAATTTATATTTATTCGATTTAATTTGAATCAAAACCAATAAAAATCTTATAAATTTATAACTATAAATATGAAATATTTTGAAATTTTAATCATTTTATAATTTTTTATTCGTTTTTAACAATTTACTCATATTTGAAGAACTATACTATTATTATTGCTAAAAATTAATTCTAAATTTAAAATGAATAAAACGGGTTAACTTCAAACTGAATCGCGGATTGAAACGACAAGAGATATCAGGACTCAATAAGAGGGAAGAGGCGTTCGGCCCATTTATTTACTCTCTAAGCAAACCTTACAATACCAAACGACAGCCCAAACAAGAAAAGATCCCAAAAGAGGAACAGCATAGCCATTTCTCTGGTTTTGTGAGAACCAGAAACAGCTTGTGGAGCGAGAAAGAGAACGATTTGTATTGTTAGCAAAAATGGGGAAACCATTGGGGACAACGGGGGAGTTCTTTAAGCGAAGGGACGAATGGAGGAAGCATCCGATGCTCACCAATCAGTTCCGTCACGCAACTCCTGGTCTTGGCATCGCCATCGTCGCCTTCGGCATCTACCTTGTTGGAGAACAAGTCTACAATAAGCTTTATGCTCCTTCGTCTACCCACCACGCCTCTTCGTCTTCTCACTCCCACTGATTTCTATACCATCAGTGTTATTTTGCGCTTTTCAGGTTAGTTTATTTCAGATTTTTCAATTACTTTATATTAGTTTAAATTTAAATTTTAATTGAGTAGATCTGTTTTGTTTTATAATTTACAACTGGGTAATTATGCTATTTTTTATGATGGGTTTTTGGTTTGTATTAGAAATTGGAGCTAGTTATCCACTGTTCCTTCTTGTTTTTCCACTTGGTTATGGTGATCTCCCCCCTCCCTTCGATGCTTTAGAATTGTAATCATTATCATTCATTTTGATGTATTGGCAACTAAATAGGAGCTCATTTGAAATGGGTTACTGTCAAATTTACCAATTTGAGCAGAGCAGCGTAAGGGTTGGATAGTTTCTATGGTTGACTGTTTCGGTTTGGTGAAATGGGTATGCTTTGCCTGTATGGTATTTGATATTTCTACAATTCTTTCCTGATAGCTGTAATTCCTTAAATTGAGAATAAGAGACTGCTCTTAAATTTGAATTCTCTCTTTCTTTCCTCTGAAATAATTTGGTCTTTTTCTTGATTTCTGGTCTTTCTTTTTCCTCTCCCCACCCTCACCCGTGTTTATATGCTCAGTTGTTACTTATATCAGGCTGTGATGGGCTTACTGCTTGGTGTGGGAATTACACATCTGAGTTGCAAGTTTTCCAAAACATGGATTTTAGTTTTATTAACATGGGTATTCTCCACAAGTCTCCTTGTTTTTTCTTTTTTTCTTTTGTTTAATTCTTATCTAATCCCTCATATCATATCGTCGTGTGAATCTGAATTGTGTGTTAAAGTTTAAAATTTTGCAATCTTGTGTATTTCCATGGGATTTTGACTTGGATATAGGAGTTGAAATTTCAGGTTAAATCAGTAACCACTTGTTCAATCTTTTTGCCTTCCAAGTTTGACTTATCTTGCCAAATGTGTTTAGACAATATATAGTTTAAAAGCTAGTTAATGGTTTTTTTGATGCTTTGTTCTTCTTTTTTTGTGATCAATGTTATAATCAGAAGGGACCGATTCAGGTTTCTTGTTTTTTCACCATGCATTAGATTTTATTGTGGCTTATGAAAATCTATATTTGAAAACTATACTTTGTGATATTTAACTGAGACTTGAGTTCAAATTCTTTTGACCACTGTGGATTTTCATTGGTGGATGTGGGAAAAAAAGTGGCAGATGGATTAATGTACCACTTATTCTTGTTCCATAAAGTTTCTGGATGTAGGAACATGTTTGATTGGCAAAAGTTCGAATTCCAACTTCCAAGTCCATATTGTTGATATCTGCAGTAAATGGTTGTATGTTTTTCAATAAACTGATCAGCTTGTTCTTCTGCAACATGAATCTGTTAGCATAATATGTAACTTAGAGTTACAATTAAGTTGTTATAACAATTTTATGATAAATTGACGCTAATTGAGGAATATATGATTTGAGTTATTTAACAGCTTAATTGGATAGGATTATCATTCGGTGGCCAGTGGCCTGCATGTTTTGCCCTCAACTATATGTGCGACTGTACAAAAGTGTTTCTACTATCTCATTATCATAATTTTGCAAAATCACTTGCTAGAGCAAGCTGTACCGCGTTGGGAGCAGAGTGAGCTGTTTTCTTAAAATATTAGTAATATTAATAGCTAAAATCAAATCTTTTTAATGCACTGGGATGGGAATGCTTTCTGATGTGTGAATTGACTAGCTCATGCACCAGATTTAATATGATCAGAAACCTCTATACATCGTGCTATCTTTGTAAATTGTTATTGGTCTATCTGAATTTTACTGTTCTGATGACTGATTGATTATGCAGATGGACAACTGGTGGAATTTTTAAGCTTGGACTCTCCTTCGTTATAATTTCCTTCACAGTAACTTGGATCAATAAGTTCTCATGTTAAATTGACACTTTTAACAACTATAGTTTATTTTGGTGTGTTTGGATATGGGACTTGCGTTTGAGATGTTTTATAAAAATGTTTTAGGTTGCTATCTGGTCTGTTGGAATCCCTGACATGCTACTTAATGTTTTTGTTTTAGATTTATGTGCCCCCGATAATAATTTATCCTTTTTTTTTTTAAAGAAAAAAAAAATTGCAATTATATTTGTTTTCATTAGTCATTTTAAGCTGAATTTAATTTGAAGCAGGAACACATTTGGGTTTTAACATGTCTACATGCTTTGCTTTTCTTCTTGTTCGGCAACAGTTTTTTAAAGTAATTTTTGTTAAAATGCTACACGTTTTATAAATAGCAACTAGAAAAGCTACTGAAACAGTTAACAACTGCATTAATCGTTAATTTTACCGAATAGACTCTTAATAAGTGTAACCTAAAATGGAGTTAGTTGGATGCTCATATTTATTTATTTATTGACATGAACCTGAAACAGCATCAAAAGCTTAGGAGAATGAGTAATTGATGAGAAGCAACAAAAACAAAAACAAAAAACTGTTGATGTGGCCGTATTTTACTACTGGGGGAGTTTATAGTCAATCTCGTAGACTGAGTTTATTTAAGAATTTCTGCTAAGAAATACCCCATCAACACTAAAATTTCTCTTATTTTAGAGACTTTCACTTCCCACTATTATTTAAAAGAGCTTGAATCGAATTAATTAAATGATTTTAACTTCTTCGACTTTGTTATATTATAGCCCTAATTATGCCAACTTAATCACAAAGTCAATTCATCCTTTAGTTTGCTAAAGACACGACATTGATAAACATAATTTTTATTTATTGAGCATTTCAATTTATAATATTAAATTTATTAAATATCTATTAAATAATAAAAAATGTGAAAATTACTGTAAAAAAATTGAGTTAACCACAAATTAATATTTTTTTTATATAGTCTAACTTTAAAAACAATTATTGTTAGTATGGAAATATATGCAATCTTACTGAAATTCATAATTGTAACGGGAAATTAGATTTCTTTATGTATTTACCATTTTATTTGTTGAATATAAAATACTATTTATTTATATATTACATTAATGTCTATTTTTATGATTAAAAAACTACCCTATCATTTTTATTTTTTATTATTTTTTCTAGTTATTTAATTTAAACAAAAAAATTTATAATTAATATTAATGATGATTATTTTACTTTTATACGAGTTATTGGATTGGACTTGGTGACATTTGGGCTTCTTTTATATCCGTTTCATAAACCCTAACCCGACCCAATTAGCGTATCTTCCACTCTCTAGTATCGTCCTTCCCAAAACCCCTCAAAACCCTAACTCTATAAATTTTCATTTCCAGCTTTAAAGCGTTTTGCTCCGATCGCCTCCTTCAAACCCACAAAAACCCTAGAAAGCACGAAACTTTCTTGTTCAGAGCCAGACAAACGTCATGTCTGACGTTGAAATTTCTCGCTCAGAGAAGAAAAAACACAAGAAAAAGAGCACCACTCAAGTAGAAGAACCCGACAAACACTCAAATGATGCCGCCGCCAATACCACCGGAGACTTCATGATTAAACCCCAGAGCTTCACGCCGTCAATCGACACTTCTCAATGGCCAATCCTCTTGAAAAACTACGATCGCCTTAATGTCCGTACAGGTCATTACACTCCACTTCCTTCTGGTTTTTCTCCTCTAAAGCGTCCTTTAGTAGAGTATATTCGTTATGGAGTTATAAATCTTGATAAGCCAGCAAACCCATCTTCTCATGAAGTTGTTGCTTGGATTAAAAGGATTTTGAGAGTGGAGAAAACAGGGCATAGTGGCACACTAGACCCTAAAGTTACAGGTAATTTGATTGTTTGTATTGATAGAGCTACTCGTCTTGTTAAATCTCAACAAGGAGCTGGTAAAGAATATGTTTGTGTAGCAAGATTGCATGATAAAGTTCCTGATGTTGCTAAAGTAGCTAGAGCACTTGAAACATTAACTGGTGCAGTTTTTCAAAGGCCGCCACTGATTTCTGCTGTTAAAAGGCAGCTTAGGATTAGAACTATATATGAAAGTAAGTTATTGGAGTACGACCCAGATAGGCATTTGGTTGTTTTTTGGATTTCTTGTGAGGCTGGAACTTATGTTAGGACTCTGTGTGTGCATTTGGGTTTAATTCTTGGTGTTGGTGGGCATATGCAGGAGTTGAGGAGAGTTAGGTCTGGGATTTTGGGAGAGAGAGATAATATGGTTACTATGCATGATGTTATGGATGCACAATGGGTTTATGATAATTATAGAGATGAGAGTTATTTGAGGAGAGTTATTATGCCACTTGAAGTGCTTTTGACTAGTTACAAGAGATTGGTGGTGAAAGATTCTGCTGTTAACGCCATTTGTTATGGTGCCAAGCTGATGATTCCTGGTTTGTTGAGGTTTGAGAATGACATTGAGGTTGGTGAGGAAGTTGTTCTAATGACTACTAAGGGTGAGGCAATTGCTTTGGGAATTGCAGAGATGACTACTGCTGTTATGGCTACTTGTGATCATGGTGTTGTGGCCAAGATTAAGAGGGTTGTGATGGATCGAGATACTTACCCAAGGAAATGGGGTTTGGGACCGAGGGCTTCGATGAAGAAGAAGTTGATTTCCGAGGGGAAATTGGATAAGCATGGCAAGCCAAATGAGAGTACCCCTCAAGAGTGGATGAGGAATTTGGTTTTGCCTACTGGAGGAGATTCTATAGTTGCTAGCCTTGCAGCTGCAAATGAGCCAGCAAAGGATGTTGCTGCAGAGAAGAAAGAGGGTGTAGAAGTGGAGGTGGAGAAGGAGAAGAAAAAGAAGAAGAAGAGCAAGGATGTTGAAGATGGGGATGGGCGCAAGCGCAAGCTGGATGAAGGCACTGGCAGTCCAGGTGTTCAATTTCCTACTAAGAAAGCTAAAGTTGAACAAGTTGAAGAGAAAGAGACAGTTGAGATGAAGGTTAAGGGAGACGCAGTCCAGGAGAGCGAAGACGATAAGAAAGAGAAAAAGAAAAAGAAAAAGAAGAGTAAAGAAGCTGGTGAAGCAGAAGCTTTAGGGGAAAAAGAGACTGAGAAGGTGAAGCAAAAGGAACAGAATGATAAATGTGAAGCTATATTATCTGATTCAGAAAAGACAGAGAAGAAAAAGAAGAAGAAGAAGAAAGCCAAAGAGGCTGAGGAGGCAGCAATAGTTGATGATGGAAGAACTAATGGTGAGGCCGATAGAAGTGAGAAGAAGAAGAAGAAGAAAAAGAAGGATAAAGATGCAGAAGAAGTGTAGAACTTAATTCAGAGCATTTTTGTTTTGAGTGGTAATTTCTAAATGTGTGCTTTTTATGTTGTCTGCAATTATTAGCAGGTTTTGTAATCTTTTAATGCAGTTTTAGCAGAATTAATCTCCATGGCGACTTTGTTCTGTTCAGTAGATAGTTTCTTTGTTGCAATCCTTAAATTATGAATTATAATTATTATTAGTTTGAAATCTACAAATAAAAGCCTTTTAATGATTTAATGAATGCTTAAAGCATATAATTTTATTTTGGCTTGTTTTAATTTTTGCAACTCTAATATTAAAAAACAAATGTTTTTAAAATCAGACTGGCCGGTTGAACTGGTTCAACCGCGACCCAGCAGCTGATCAGGTCTAGCCTGATGCCAAAAACCAGATGGTCGGACTGGAAAGAACTGGGTAGACCCGAAAACTGGAAAAAATCAGTTTTGAATCGGTTTCATTTAAACTGCGTCGTTTGAACCAAAAAAGGACTACTAATCGTAATTTCACCAAATCAATGATTTTGCTTCTCTTTCCCCTTTTCAGAGCTTCAAAATCTCTCAAAGCTATGTTGTTTCTCTTTGCAAATTACTTCCCCCAAGATCTATATTGGGTAATTTATAGTTCTAAGCATTACCCTGTAACAAAAGCTTTTAAAAGAAGAACAAATTATAGTTCTAAACATAAATCCATACCAAAGCTAATAAAATCAAATTCTTTAGGCCACATTTGATAGTTGCTATTATTTTTTTGTAAAATTATGTCATCAAAACCATCGTACTTAGATAATGACCTTAAAGTTAATAATACACTATGCCCTGTGAAAAAAAAAAAAAAAGTAAAAAATCTAGTTCAATCGAGTTAATCCAGTCTAATCTTGATCCGGTCCCATTTTAAAAACATCGATAAAAATGTATAAATAATATTTTTAGCACCCAATAAATGTAGGAATAATGTAAATTTAAGGAGTTAATACGTTATAATAATATTGTAATATTATTGAGATATATTAATATTATGTTCTCTTTATTGGAATCCTTGTCAAGTTTGTTCAAATTCATTTTACTCTTTATTTAAAATATATAAATTTCATAAAATTTATTTAAATATTTATATTTTTGTATTTAAAATAAAAAAATATAAATTTCAATTTTAAGAATTCAATTATATGGAATTAAATATAAGTACATTAAATCTATAAAAATATGTGAAATTTTCAAATGAATTTTACAAAACTAAGTCATCTAACTTTATATGACAAAATTACCATTCTCCTTCTACAATGTCATTTTTTTTTTAATTTTTTACTTATTTAATTTATTTATTCTATCAAATCTAGTCAAACCATTTAAGTTATATTTAAGTCTATGTATGATTGATTATGTTTAAATTGGATTTGCAGAGGTAAATATTTATCTTGAGCTTGCACTGATAAGCTCGATGAATAATATATATCACTGTATTAGGCTTACTATGAGTCTTAACGACCTTAACGCTATCTGAGCCATTGATCCGATCCATTGTAAAACCTTAAACCTATCTAAACCGTAGAACCCATGATAACGGATTGTGATAATTTGAATGTGAAATATCTAAAAATTTAATTTTATAAAATATTCATTTAAATTTAAATTTTAAAATTTTGGCTAGTAAATTAAAGGCATGTAAAAATTAATCGGCCTTGAAAATCCATTCGGTTTGTCAAAAATTGATCAAAACCAAATTGACTTGTTGAATCAGACCAAACCGGTTCGAATAAAATTGGAACGGTCTGGCACCCTCTAGAAGCCCTAGCAACAACTCTATTTTTTTCCCCTTGTTCTTTCTTTCCTCATCTTCTTCTTCTCTTTCCATTTTCTCCTCACCGCCTCTCTCTCTCTCTCTCTCATTGCCGTTTCTCTCTCCCTGTGCTAGCCACGCCGCCACCAGCTCCAGCAGTGCCTCACGCCGGCGAAGACACCAGCGAGCTCCTTCCCTCTGCTTCACGTGAACCGGCGACGCCACAGCAGCCCTCTTTCTCCTTCGCGTCGCGCCGTCACAAGCCAGCGGCTTCAAGCGTCGCGCCACCTCGTGCCGGCCACCAGCAGTAGCGTCAGCGCTGCTCTCCCTCCTCCACGCCACCTCAGGCTACAACCACAGCTGCACCGCCTGAAACGCAGCGAGTCTCAGACACCAGCTCGTTTCTCTCAGTCACCAATTTGTGATTTTGGGACTATTTTGTGTGATTGAGGGTATAAAAATATCCCTATAAATTCAGTTAATTTCTTGAATTTTAATTTTGTGAAGAAATTAGTTGATTATTGGGATTGATCTATTGGTTGTGATATTGAGTAATATTTATGTTGGATTTAGTAGTTGACATCTTGAAAATAAGTTGTAGATTGGAGAATGAAATTTATGGTAGAATATTTTTGTAATGAAAATTAAAAAAATCTAATTAGTTGAATTATTGGGAATTGATAATTTATTTTATTAAGGTAGTGAATATTTAATTAGATAGAAAGAATTTAATTAATAAAAATAATTTAGTTGATAATTAGTGGAATTAAAGAATTTAGCTTTAGATATTAAAACATAATATATAACATAAAAGGTCTATTCAGATATCCATTAATATTGTGTTATGGATTTAATAATAAAATTGTAGGTATATTGATTTAAATTAAGATATTAAAATTGGATATTGAATAAAATGAAAATTATGTTTTTAAAGAATTATTTTTAATTATTTGATAAATAGAAATATAAATGTATTTTTTTAATATTATTAGAATTAATGAATTAAGTGATTTGATATAAAAATAAATTTTGTAGTTATTAATAATCGATTAAAGTAAATGAATTAAATAGTTATTAATTGTTTGTAGATCGTAATTAAATTAAGTAAGAAAAAAGTTATTGGATTATATTTATATAAAAATGAAAATATTATTCATTATATTATATTGGTTGTAAATTTGGAATATTTTAAAAATTATGATGAGAAATTGAATTAATTAAAGTTAGTAGCTAAGTAGCATAAAATTTAAATTAGTTTTAATAGAGAGATATGATGTAATTTGTTAGATTGATTTTTTATTTATTATTTTGCGTTGAATAGAATAGTTGACTGATAAATTCTTTTTATATTTTCATATTCATAAATCGCGTAAACTCATCTACTGCTTCTTCACACCAGAATCAGAATTAAGATTTGAATATTCTAATATTACTGTGAATAACAATAAATGGTGCATAATGTGCATTCCATAATATCATAATTTTATATCATCATATCTTGTTATATTAAAACATTAAATATTTTTATATCAAATTATATTATATTATTATTTAATAATTGTATCATCATATTTTATAATATACATATTAATTATTGATTAAATGTGTTGTAATATGAATTGTCTTGTTTGAGTGAAGTTAGAATGAAGTGGATTACCATTGATTTATGAGGGCGGTCTTTGATACGGTTATCCATATATGGGAGATCAGCGCTCTCGTGTGCATATGATAATATCAATATATATATATATATATATATATATATATATATATTGATATGATATGAATAACTACAGGTTGACCCCTTGATCGTATTGAAAGAAAAGAGAGTATGAAAAAACAATGAGAGACCTAATCAAGTGAGGATTAGATCGGTCGGCTGTGTATGGGGGATCGGCTTTCTGGTGCACAGGTATGAGAGGATGAGCCATGTGAAAAGATGACTCATTGGGGGATTCGATGACGCCATAAACTAATTTTCACGTGACTGCTTAATTGAAGATGAATTAATTGTGGATGCTGATAATGTAACATATGCATGACTGACAGTGTGATTAGTTCTGTAACTAAGGATGCATTCTGCGTGATTATCTGGTCATGCCTTATTTATTATTATTCACTGAGTTTGTGAAACTCATCCTTCTCCCACCAACTTTTTAGAAAGTAGGAGATCCCTAGAGGAAAATTAAAGATCTATATTCTTCTCCATAGAGATCTAAAGTATATTTCGATCTTATACAATTAGTCTGTTAAAATAATGTTACTTTGAGAAACTTCACTATTTTTGAATATTTGAAACTCCGCAGTCGTATTCTCCCACCAACTTTTTAGAAAGTAGGAGATCCCTAGAGGAAAATTAAAGATCTATATTCTTCTCCATAGAGATCTAAAGTATATTTCGATCTTATACAATTAGTCTGTTAAAATACTGTTACTTTGAGAAACTTCACTTTTTTTGAATATTTGAAACTCCGCAGTCGTAAGAAGTATATTTTAATTATGTATATTATGAGTGAGCTACTATATGAAACAATAGTTGTCCTAAATATTTACTCGGATGTATGTGTGGCTGGTAAACATAATATATTTGAGATTTATTGGGCTTGATCATATGTGATTGATTGAGACATTTACCATTGGGCCATGATTATATGGATACTGTACCCACACAGGTTAAATCTATATGAGCTCACTATTATTAGAGAATAGGTAGACTCGTGTATGGACTTTACAATCAGACTTGTTACGGGCCTCAGAGGCCTTAAAATTACCTAAATTCTAGTACTGATCCAACCACCTATAGTTTTGGATCGTGACAGAATGATAAAAAAGATTTTCTAGAAAAGTAACATAATTATGACAATACATATTATTATATAATTAGGTGAAAGCTCGCGCTTTGTGCGGAATTTTTTTTATTTTATTATTATAAATTTGTTATAAGTTGCTTTTTGTTGTATATATAAAAATAAAATTTTTTTTAAAAATAAATCTTATGAAATAGCGTCAATATATAAATTACAAAAATCTTGGACAAATTACATTATTTTAATAGAATTATAAATTTGAAAAATACACAAAAAGAATTTCATCTATAAAGATGATAATAATAAATATATAATTAGTATAAATAAATAGATAAAAAAATTCAACAATTCAAACTAAAAAAAAATTCAAAAATTCAAAAATAAATATAATTAAACATTTTAAATAGATAACAATTTTTTAAATTTAAAATTATTTTAAATGATCAAATAAAAAAATAAAAATTGAAAATTGAAATATAGATATAGATAATTATTGTTTTTTTCTAAAGGATGTACATAATTATTGTTAATGAATATTAATTTTGAAAATATGATTATTTAGATATAATTTTTTAATATTTAAATAATAAAATTAAAATTTAAAGGGAAAGAATATTATTTTGACTATAAATGATAATTATCTTATTTATTTATTTAATATATTTATTTTTAATTTATTAATTTATTTTGCTATTTTAAAATGTATTTATTGAATTTAATATTTCTTTGCTACTATATATATATATATATATATATATATAAAAGAGAATTCACTTTGATCCAAATGGCAAAAAAAAAAAAAAAAGTAAATAAATAAATGAAAGTTATTATATTTTTCTCTTCAATTTATTAATTTAGTTTTAGTGAAACTCTTTCAAAACTTAAATGCTAAAATTATATATATTATTATAATAATAATTACATGAATTAAAATATTATAAATAATATATAAATATATATACACACACAAAATAATAAATAAAAAATTTACAGTTTTATACGATTTGCTAAAAATATAATACATTTAAAATATATATAAATGGATTTATATTTAGCTTTTCTTTCCGTTCATCTCCATCAACATGAATTTCTCATACTTGTAACTGCACACATATAACACATACAACAAATAACAAAAAATATATTATCAAATAAATAAAAATTAAAATAAGAGAAATCATGGATGCACAAGAAAAGAAGACTATAAAAAAGAAAAAAAAGATATAAAAGAGTTAACATTACCTTAATAAAAAAAAATAATAATAATATAAAGAAAATCGAGAAAATACAATCAAAATTTAGAGAATCGTAAAACACCAAAAGAAAAATTTGAAAACTACCATGAAAGAAAATAATCAAAATTGATTAATATGAAGGTATATATAGATAAAAATATATCTATATATAAGGAAAAAAAAATTCTAATGTATTAGAAGTTTCAATTTCAAAATTAAAAAAAAAATTTAAAGATTTTAAAGTTTCAATTACAAAAATTTTAAAATTAGAATTTGAAACTCTCCTTTAATTTATTGGCGATGATAATGATAAAAGTTTGTAATATGAAATTATTAAAAATTAAATATTATTTTTTAAATGATCAAATAAAAAAATATAGAAAAAAACTCAAAATTTATAAAAAAAGAAAAAACTGATCCTACATAAATAGAGTGTCAACTCAGCCTTCAAAAAACATTTATTGTTTCATGATTATATATATAACTAGTCGTTCCGCGTTTTGAGCGCAGGTATATAAAAATAAATAATCCAATCATAAAATAAAAAATAATATAAAAATTTAAATAAAATGCAAATATAGATAATATACGTACATATAATATTTTAGAAGTTAATTTGTGTTTTAATATAAATAAATATATATTCACGTTAAGTTAAAAAATTTAAAAACCTGATTATCCTTGAAAATTTGAACAATGGATAAATAATTGACTTTTTATAATAAGGTAGAGTTCTAGTTGTATTACATTAATTGATTAGAGTTTTAGTTGTATTAGATTAGATTAAATTTAAAAAATTAGAGTTTTAGTTGTATTAATTTAGATTATTAGATTTCAAAAATTATCACAATATCGATATTATATATTATTGAATTAAAAAAATTAAGTTGACCAATTAAAATGCAACAAAATAAGAAAAAAAAATACAAAATTTGGCATTTAAACTAACAATGAAAACTAATGCCTTAAAGCATACCTCTTGGCACCTAGTAACCCAGTTATTTTGAACCTACGTTGAAGAGAATCTTAGTGAAGAAAAGTGTTCACAACCAGAAATCTATGCAGCTCAAATTCATCCTATGTTTAGAATAGAGTAGTACCAATAATTTATTGTTTGAGAAAATCTAATTGGTTTAATTCAAATTTAAATACGAAATGTACCCTGGATGGCTAGGCTGCCATAGGATTATATCATAAACACAATATGATAAACAGATATAATTGTTCAATTTTGGGGAAACTTAAAGTAGGGGATAAAAAAGAATGAATTGTGTCTAAAAAACACTTGTGTTTCTACATAATCATATCGTTTGGAGCCATCAGGCAATATTTTTCACTATCTGCTACAACATCATCATAAAATCCATACATGAAAATAATAAAAGCTCATACCGAAATTTAAAGTTTTTTAAAAAACGACAGGTAAATTGTATTCAACAAAAATAGAAATAAAAATACCAAAAGTCTAAATGAAATTCAATTAGAGGAAAAATAGACAATGACTGAAATTTACAAAGAAATCTCGGGTTGCTATCATTAGCTAGTGACGGTGGTATTGGGAAGGGATAGTTGAAAATGATCACTATTGATTTCTTATTTTATAGACATGAAAAGTCACACCCCAAATTTTAATAGTGCAACGGTCCTAGGGTCTAGGTAGGCTTAAGGGCACCAAGCACCTCGTAGAATCCACAATACATACATTATTTATCTTGGATATTTGTTTAAGTGGACCACAATCAATTATTAATTAAATTCCTAGGATCACTGAGAATATTCTTTCTCATATTCTGTATAGACACATATTATTCTCTCAATGCTGTTACAATAAAGTTTACACATCCAACACTAATATCATCCACAAAGATACTATGGAACAACTAGCGTTTTAGCAATTTAACAACAATATTTACATTGATCATAGGCTTCTTATTGGAAGAAGGAATCAAGAAGCTGATTGACCAAGATCACCTCTACTTGAAACCACAGATGCTTGAATGAGTCGTTAACTCAATGAGATTATAGTGTCATATAGGTAGTGTGTACAATGAATAAGTATCTCAAGGTTCAACATTTATAACAATACCAGATGGTAGTACTATTATTAGCTTATCAAAAATAAATTCGTATGAAAGGATTCGTAATAATCGGATCAATATCAGAAATAAGATATCAAAAGGATTTCATAGTAATCAGATCAATATCACAAATGAAATATCAACAGGGATTCACAATTTTCAGATCAATGTCACAAATGAGATATCACTAATATGACAGATAATCACATATATAACACTAAATAAAACATATCACTATGTATATTCCAGTGCTATCACATATTTCACATATTAGGACAGTAATTTTTCACTTTTATCACAAATTTCTATATGCACATAGTCTGATGGTATAGCCCCCATCAAAATTGGAATTTTATCATATTTGCTAACAAATGGCTTGGTACAAACAAAATAGGCATAGAGGCCACATAGGTTTCAAAATTCACAATTTAAATATTGCAATAAACAAATTGTTTCAATACTAGCAATGGTATGTAATTGATCAAAAGTTCCAATATAATAAGAAAGGGTTAGACACTATAATTCACCTTGAAAATGAGAATTTAATTCCTCTCGATCACTTAATATTTCAAAATGATTCTGTAATGATTCTCAACTTACATTCAAATTTAAACATATATTTCTCTTTTAGTTTGCTTCTAATTCTTTATTGACATTTAAGGTTTCTTAATATTTTTATTCATTAAATTTAAAATTTGAATTTTTAAGAACAAAAATTATACATATTAGACTTTATATTCATTTACTATATACTCATGTTCATAGATAATTCACTCATATTTTAATATTCTCAATTTAGTACAAATCTAATGAAAAACAGAATTTTTTGCACATGAGCAGTATGCGTTTATTTAATTAAATATTTATCTTCTCATATTCATTTATTCTGAAATTTTATCAGATAGTTCTTAACATCTCAAAGTACTTCCATATTAAATTTTATGAATTTTGGAGTTCATTAACCTATTTAAATAAATTAATTACTGAACCAAAATTTTCAGCTTTAAAATACTAAGTAGTCTCTTTCATTTTATTAATATTTTCAATTTCCTTCATTATTTAGACTTTTTCTTCTAACACAACTTACTAACATATTAGGCTATCTTTCTGCAAAATTTCATAATTTTTAAAATTCATTTACATATTTATTTGAATAAAACATAGTAGTTGAATTTCAGTAGTCTCATTATGACAGTTTGGAAAATAATAAAATTTTTCTAACTTTTACATGTTTAATTACTTTCTATCCAAAATAATTTCTACATATTGTATGGTTACTTAGTAGGTTATAAAGATAAATTATAAACTTTAATTAATCAAAATAAAGATTAAGACTTAGAAAATATAATTTAAAATCTAAGACAAAATTTTTAGATTTTATACCTTTCTTTGCTTCTTTATGATTTTCTCTTCCTTCCTATCACTTGTTGGCTTAATCCCTTCGTAGAACACTTAAATATTTCTAATATTTTGCAGTAAATGATCTTAGGGAAGTAGAGTATTTATAGAGAAATAAATGAAATGCGAACACTAAGTGTGAAATGAAGATGTAAAATATAGAAATTGTGGTATTTTCTTTAATACACTTTCCCTTTTTCTTAATTTAGATGATGAGTCACTTGGTATTTAATGATGATTGATTTCTAATAATTGTTAGATTGATTGAAAGAAAAATGTGAAAAGAAGAAATTAGTATGAAAGGGAGAAAATTAAATTTGAATGGAGGTGTGAATCAATGAAAATATAATCTCTTCTTAAATACACATATCTCCACTTCATTAATCATAGATTGAATTATTTGCTATCTTCTAGCAATTAATGGAGAAAAGAAAATGAAATGGGAAAGCTACGTCTGAAATGAAAATATGAGCAGATGAAAAGATGATTACTTCTTCAGTACACTTATTTTTATAATTTAGAAGGATGAATTATGTAATGTGTTGTGCAAATATTATGCTGTCACTTGTATGAATAAAATTTTCGTTTTATCTCATTTAGTCACTTTAGTTAAATAGTAGTCTAGATGCCCTTTTTGGTCATTTCATATTTTTATTACTTAAACTCATTTGATTTAAAATTTTATTCTTTTAATTCTTAAATTTTTCTTATTAAGATATATGTATATACATTTA